>JAYMSP010003998.1:0-17730 GCA_036897095.1 Plantago elongata
TTCAAAAGATCCGTTTTATCCGATGTAGTCTTAAATTGTTACATCACCTTATATTTTAATTTTTTTATCTACGTTTAAGTTTTTTTATATTATATTTAATTATCGATATAATTATTTTATAATAATAATGAAAATGATAATAATATTTTATTGAATTGGTTGTATTGGTTCAGGACTTGGGGTCATGGATAAACTATAATTTATTTGTTGTGTTTGGGTTGGTTGGAAGGTTGGGTATATGTATGAGAGAGAAATTAATTATTTATTAAGAAGGTTGGGTGGTTGGGCTGGTTGCCCGTTCATGAATATTATTGGCCTACGTTATGACATTTCGAAAAAGGTACCTTTGGTTGTTACCGTTCGAATTTTGGTACTTTAAATTGACATTGTGTCCAATTTAGGTATCTCGTAACACGTGGCAGCTTAATTACGTGACATATGTTACATTGAAAAATACAGAAATATAGTGGACCTAAACGTAAATACGATCGTCTTTATTAATTGCAAATAGATACTAATTTTTAACAATATTACTAAATTACCCATATAAAAATATATCTCTATTTAAAATAATTTATAAAAAATAAAAAATAAAATCACTTATAAAATTCAAAAACCCAATTGAAAAGTTTATTGTAGAAAATTGCATTTTTTAATTTTTAAATTTATTTTAAATGTAATAAAATGTGAAATATTTTTTTTATATTTTTAAAAATATTTTTGAATTATATTAAACAATTTATACCCATAAATTACGAGAGAGTGATACGTGTCCCGCCTTTTTTAATTTAATTATATTCAATATGACACGTGTCACATAATTAAGCTGTTACGTGTCACGAAGTACCTAAATTGGACACAAATATCAACTTAAACTACCAAAATTGGACGGTAACATACCTTTTGCGGAAATATCACAAGTTAGGGTACCTTTTTTGAATTTTTCTCACCTTGAGTTCAGTTGGTAAGTCACTTCCCCTCCAACTATTTGGTCGGGAGTTAGAGCACATTTGCCGTTTCAAAAAAAAAAAATGCATCTTGATATTTTTGGTCGAAAGATGTTAGCATGCATATACAGTGGTGCATTTTCACAGCCAGTTTTGCATTTAAAAGAAGTCATGTTGCGACCTATTTTGTCTCCAAAAATAAATGGCTGCACATAAAGATTTTCTAATTCCGGATGCTTCAAAGAGAAAATTTATATTATAAAATAAACCCATGGAAGCACAGATGAACAGATTTAGACGCAGAATTGTCAATCTTGATCTCCTAATAATGATACATAGTATTACAAGGTGATTTTGATTATAAATCTGAGCAAATCATAAACAATATATTTATACCATTGACAGTAGCATCTAAGTCACTAGTCTTGTATATGTTCTGTGTAACAGCGGAAAACATGTTCATATGAATGATTTATGTTCTCTTTATTTCTAACCTTGAAATGGAAACATTTAGCCTTTGCTCAATCATAATTTAGCCTGGCGATGACTGAATGCTGGATCAATGCAGACAACCACCTGCAGTATTCAGTCAGGACAGGATTATTCAATATGTTCACTATGATCTGATTGGGTAAGTCACTGTGTTATGAAATTTATGCACACTGACCGAATTTACATAAATAGGACATAGGCCAAGTTCAAGTATCACGGGTTCTCAAACACATTTGAATCATGTAAATGAACATCTAAAATTTATTATTAGTGCTAGGAGCTCGTAATTGTTGCATACCTTGCCAACGCTTTTTCCAGAATGAAGATAGTCCACTGCATCAGCAACGGAATGAACACCCAAGAATGGCTTTGGATCTAAAGCAACCTGTCATACACAATTGACGAGTTATGGAATAGAAGCCGTAGAAAGTGGAAACCAACATTGTCTGGACCCAGGTATACTTTACCTTGAGTTTCCCAGTGGTGTAATGACCCACTAGCTTATCAAGATGTTCTTGCCAAAGGTGAGCATATTGTACAAGGAAAAATCCAGCCTGCATGTTTGGCATCAGCAGAGAAGTAGATGAAGAAAAGGAGATGACATGTTGCTGAAGATTCTTATATACTCGAATGATCATCACAATGAAATTTGGTAATACTACATGTGCATAATGGACTGCTATCCAAAATTAATAAATGGGTCATAATACGATAGTGACAGAGCAAGGTTTCGGGCTTGAATGAACAAAAGCTTACTTCTTCAGAGAAAATCCCAAGGGACAGACTCGGGTGGATAAAAGCGTGGGAAAGAATTAAATTCAATTCCAGCCAGTGCCTCAAAATGGTTTTAAACGATTAAACTATATCAAAGAAAGGAACATCTTACAAGGTATATCTAAAATATCTTGCCGTTTCAAAAAAAAAAAAAAATCTTGCTGAAGTGGTAAACAATTTTGTCAGAAGTGGTTTAGCATCAGGAAATTCAATATGGGGGAGGGCTAGCTATCTAGCCATAAAGTTTATCATGCTATGAGTCTATGACATAGTCAACATACCACAGTTTGGCTCTTTGCTAGAATCTTTTCACATAATCCAGTATAATTTCGTGGCTTCCAACCATGGTCTCCTTGATACTACAACATTGAAAACAATGTATTAGGGACCACGATAAATGCTTCTTGAAACTGTTAGTAACATGATCGTGCAACTGATATTTATGACTTGCTGAATAGGAGGTGAGAAATGAACATAAATGAATATCCCAAACCTGAGATATCATCCCAATGACAACAAGATGCCCATAAGTGGCCAAAGCGTTCAGGCATGTGTCAAACATCTCACCACCAACAGATTCATATATAATATCGATACCTTTAGAGAACTCATTCTTTAAAACCTGAAAAGGTAAAATGTCATTGGAAAGATGAAAAATACAATGCAAAACTAGGCTGACTAACGTTGATGTTCCAGTTTTGCAGCTATGTAAACATACATAATAACATAAAAATAATAATTTAATTATAATTTTAAGTTTAAGGCATGCAACAAGTGATAATTTTCTACTTCACAGTCCATGAATCAGTTATCTCCGCAAGTAAACAAAATCAGATGAACAACCATGGTCTAGTCTATTTAACTTTAAGTACAAGTTGCAAACCAGCACAGCACAATTAAGTTTTCTGATAATTGTTGTACTCCTCAACCATGAAATTCATCAATATATAATGAAAATCTTCTTCACGAAAGTTACTGTTTTTCTGTTTTCTGTTTAATGGTCCATGAATTAGTGATCTCCACAAGTAAACAGAATCACATGAACTTTAATACATGTTGCAAACCAGCACAGTCAAGTTTTTTATAGTTGTTATCCTAGGACCTGACGAAGAAATATATCAATATTTCATGAAAATCTTCAGAAGAGTTACCGTCTTGATGTTTTCGACTTTATAGTCAATGACTCTATCCACTCCCAAATCTTTCAACAGCTTGGCCTTGTCTTTTCCTCCACAAGTTGCAATAACCTTATTTCCAGCAAGTTTTGCTAGCTGCAAATAGTGCACATGGGATGCAACTTACTTGATGAGAATAGATAGGTGAGGTTTTTTATACTAGAAAGAATGAGTGCAGTTAGCAAACCATTAAAACAGTGACCAGTGATTACAGCAAAAGAAGGTCCCTTAATTTCCTAAAACACAGATGGAGCAAATAGTTTTGTGTTCAGCTGGTATACAACCTTGCAAAGCATAAAGAATACTGGCTTCCAAGGAAGAAACCACATGAATCATGATAGAGTTAACTATTACCATTTTAACTATGCCAGTTGCATTGGTGTGTAGATAATAGAATTGAGAAAAAAATTTAACATTCCTGCTTTTGGACTCGAAACTAACGGAAAATTATGTGATTTTGTTTCTTTGGTCACATCATCAAACACATGATGACTCCAAAGTGTTACACCTTTATTTATCATTTCCACAAACATGATATTGCATTTAGAATTCCAATTACATGTATGGGCAGAAAGGTAAGAGACAGAAGAAGAATTTGGAGATAGCAAGCATGGTGCTAAACTTATGCTACTCACAGGCAATAAGAAGGTACTCTTAAATGGAAAGCTCTTGTGTAACTATACCTGGACAGCAAACTGCCCTGTCCCGCCTGCAGCAGCAGTGACAAGAACTGATTTTCCCGAGCCCATATGTGCTGCCTAAGTATAAAAGAGAAGGAAGAGGATATTGTGTCATTACTTGAATCAAATTTCACATGAGAGAAAGGATGATGTGAATGAAGGAAATCACTTTACGACCATATTCATCTAGCCAATGAACAGAAGATGTATTATTAATGAGAATGAAGAGGACAAGCAAATCGCAGAAAAATTAAATACAATGGAAACACCTTTTCTAAAGCTATCGATGCTGTTAGCCCTGACGTCAGCATAGCAACAATTTCTGGATCTGGTCTAACCACGGGAAGGATATGTTTTGAAGGTACCTAACACAAAAAAAGAGAAACCTAAGCTTACTATAGCCAGCCAAGAGTGAGGGACAATTCCTTAAACATAATGGAAGACGAAGACTATAATATACTCTGTACTAAGTAGTTATTGTGTTTTACCATAGTAAACTCGGCATAACTTCCATACGTCATGATTGCAGCGGGGGTTCCAACTTTTAAATGTTTAACTGAATCACCGATACCAGCAATTATCCCGACAGCCTGCAATATACGGTTGAACACTTGAATGTTTTGGTTAGGGGACCGGGTAGTCTTAAC
This sequence comes from Plantago elongata, assembly GCA_036897095.1. Taxonomy (NCBI): domain Eukaryota; kingdom Viridiplantae; phylum Streptophyta; class Magnoliopsida; order Lamiales; family Plantaginaceae; genus Plantago; species Plantago elongata. The sequence continues at coordinate 4,716 of JAYMSP010003998.1, forward strand.
TGACAAAAAAAGCACTACCCATCGAAGGATAAATGGTTAACAACTGACATACATATTGCCCTGAGATGGGTATTTTGTGGCGCTTTATACAGACTGAGTTGGGAAATAGTGTAGTCACTAGTCACAGATTACTTCATGCATTTCAAAGGTAAGTGGGCGTGGTTCCGGTATCCATAACCATAATGGCATATATCATTTTAATACAAGAAGCATGTCAATTATAACAGAAGTTGACGTCACCTTAAACATTTCAACTTGAAAGAACCTTACTGCATGTTTAAACGAAAAATCCATCAACAGGGTAAATATGTGACATAGGTCCTGCCATTTACAAGTATAGTCTACACTCTACACTGAAGGTAAAGGAATTGAAGAAGCATGATGGATTACATCAACTTTCTCATAAAACTTAGTTTATCATGATAAATTCTGTCAATTAATTTATATTATGACACAAAGCACAAATTGGATAGTTTTCCATACCTCAAATCCTGCATCAAAGGGAAGGCGGGATGCTATTTCTGCATTGCTCCCACTAAAATAGCGTCCAGAGCTATAATTCACCTGCAAGAAATTATATATTGTCCAAGTTTAAAACAGTGCTCCTCTGTGGCTCTATATATCAAAGATTCAGTAAAAGAGTAACAAACTTACATCACTAGCATTTACACCAGCATACAGAACTTTCAGAAGAACATAATCTGGTTTGACTGGCAATTTCAACGGGGCTTGAATTACACTCGTGGCAGTACGGAATTCATGACTTAATGTGTGAACAGTCCTGGAGCAAAAGATGGCGATGTGTTGGTGAAGGTTCAGAATCTCAAACAAATGGAACAAGCAAAAGAATGAGTAGTTTTCATAAGGCACCAAGGAAACAAAGAACAGATTACATTCCAAAAGTCCATTTAGGTACACAACCTATGGGCCCTGAGCACAAGGTATTGAAAAAGCCGTCAATCATTTTTTGCGACATCCATGGGAACCTATATAGATGCTATGGTTTAGAAACCAGATTCGACCGGCGGTTGAACTGCTAATTTGAGGGCAACAAGCCTAGCTGAAACCACCGGCCTGCTTTAGAACCTCTTTTATCAAGGTCATGAACTCGACTTACAGATTCTGACTTTTAAAACATACACCCCATATCGTAAGTTGTATTTTAAATGAACAGTCTAATCACATTAAAAACCTGATCTACCACCAATGAGTTTCTAGGAAACAGTTTCAGATGTATGTGTAAAGTATGCTTGGTGCAACGATAACCCAACTGTGCTCTTCACTTTTCTGAACCAACCATTTCAGAATTGCATGACCATACATGTCTCTTTGTCTTTACACTAGGTGGCAGCGGTTAGCTAAAACATACAAAGGCTCTATGTAGCAAAACTAGCTGGTAGTTGATAAGGTAGCTGGTAGCTGATAAGTTAGCAGTAGATAATAAACTAGTTGATTTTCAATGAAAGTGTTTAGTAAATCAATTAACTAATAAGCTAGTTGGTTTGCTAAATATGGCATGTAAAAAAAATCATTTAGCTTTTTTTATTTTATAAGCTTCCTGGACAAGCTTATCAGATCAGCTACCAGCTAGGCATTTACGTAACATGCTTATGACGAAAATAAGCTCATCAAGCTGACCAAGGTCGGTAGTGAGTTTGTGCTTTACTGCTTTCTTACACTTTCTCGTAATTTTGGGGGACGTGGATATTTACTGGGATCACATCTGGAGATTTTCTCCTAGAGGACCTGGGGCGAACTAAATATTTTGCTTCTTCTGCTGGAGTTGGCCAATACTCAAACCCCCTCCTTTTAGATATCCACATGCACGCCCCAGCTTTACTTTCATCAGTAATAAGCTGAATGGCACCTACATAGTTAGGAAATAAAAAATGAACCAAAAATGAACTATAAATTAAGAACGTAATGTATTTGCTAATATCATTGAGGAGTAAACATAAAATAGAACAATGTACCGCCAAACTGCATACATATTACACACACATACCTTTCACTACCATTTCCATAGGCATGAAGCCTCCCGTGAACTCTATAAATTTAGGATCCATCTTAGACGCCAAGTCGGTCTGAACAAACTGCAGAGAAGAATAACTAGAAGTTATGCATCGTCATGCGTGGAGTCTTAGAAATAAAAATTTGTACAACCTGAATGGACCAACTACACGGCCTTAAAAAGCCTAACTAGTCTTTCAGCAACCATACAAGATCTGAAACAGAAGCTGCATATAACAACAGAGGGACTAGAAACTGTTTGAATTTGACAACTAACTCCAATGCCACTCGATAATCCCTCTCTTGCGAATAACTCCAATAGCGTATTAATGACAGCCACAACTTACAAAAGGAGGAATAACATAAAGTTGCAACTTCATATTTGGGTAAAATGGAAATGAAACAAATCCATGACCATGAATGTTTTCAACACTAGATCCTACACTGAATTACAGGTTCTTTCGTCAAGCTTCAGACTTGAGTGCATATCCTTGTAGAAGGCATTGACTAGTTCCTAAGTTTGTTCTTCGGACAACAACGTATTGACCCTTTGACCTTTGAGTATTTCGAGAGAATACATGCATGGACAGATTTCTATCAAGATACTAAAATGCGCCTAAAGAAAGCAAATTATGTTGCTAAAAAAAAGCAAAATATGTAAGGAGCACTGCCTCCAGTTTGACGCTTAAAATTCTGATATTAGTTAGCTAACAATCAGTTAATGTTAGAAATTGCAGAACTGCAAGAAACATACATCGCTAAGGCTCCCAGACAATTACCTCAGGGCAGAGCACATTGACGCGGATGCCTTGACGCTTGTACAGAGCCAGTGATCTTGTAAATAGAACCACACCCCCTGCGAAAATGTATAGGTGCATGAGTTTAACAGACTGGCTACCATAATACAAAATCAGAAAGAATCACGCTGAATTGTGTCATTCAGTACTGGAACGAAAAAAGTAAAAAATGGGAAAATGGAAGGCTATGAATAGAAAAGAAAGAAGGGGAAGTAAAGAATGGAAGCAAAGTGTCGGACACGCATATAACAACAATAGACCTTTGGAGCCAGAATATATAGGGTCATGGTACATTGGGTATAAACCAGAAGCCGAGCCAATATTGATGATCGTGCCAGGTTTTTTAGCACCTTTCATTGCCTGAATCTGTGCAGCAAATAAAGATTAGAGTCAGTAACTTAGCAGCAGAAATGTGTGAATTAAGATGCAAGTAGCGGCAAATATTCCGATATAATTATAGAAACCAGAACACATTGAGTTCATAGTGATTTCCCTTTTTCTCTCCAACGAACAAGCAAATGATCAAATTCAAGTGCAACTGTAAATCCAGAAAATTAACTAAATGCACAACTCTTATAAATGACCACAATTCTCATTAGCTTGACACTAGGACAACTTAGATTTGGCACGTAGCAGAAGGACAACAAAACATTAGGTCATCATAATCATACCGCAAGCCAAGTGGACTGGACAACAGCAACGAAGTTAACATTAACAGCATGCCTCCATGACCTAGAACCATCAGTCTGGTCCTTCTGAAACGGAATCGAAGTTGAAATCCCCGCGGAGTTAATACAGATATCCAACCCTCCATAAGTCTCCACGTGTTTCTCAAAAGCAGCAGTAAGCTCACCTGGACATAAACATCAAACACTTGAAAACAAAATCTACTGGTAAAATACAACTCAATTTGCCCCAACTAACATCATTCAACAAATAACACCCAATCTACCAGTGATTAAAGCTCACTTGTCGTCGTCAGATCACAACGATATGCAATCTGTAAATAACGAAAACTCAATTTTCTCAAATAACAAATTCAATGAAACACACACTCTAACAGAAGGAAGAAAGAAAGAAAGAAAGAAAGAAACTCAGTTATCTCCATATCCAATAAAAACACATAATCCACTAACAAAAAGAAAAATTCTCTCCAACTAACACATCCAGCAACTAACAACAAATTTCAGTTTTCCCCAAGTAACAGATCCAATAGAACCACGCTTTCCACTAACAACCAAACTCAATTTTCTTCAAATAACAAATTCAATAACACACACACTCTACTAGCTTGTCTCCGGGCAAAAAAATCAATAAAAACACACGCACGTACTCTATTAACAACGAAACTCAGTTCTCGCCACATAACAGATAAATTAACAAAGAAACAATCTACCAGCAACCGAAACTCAATCTTCTCCGCGTAACAAATCCAAACACTCACTCGAGTTAGACACGTCGCATTTCACGAATTGAGCTGGTGGAAACGCCAGGTTAGGACCGTGAAGCTTCGAAACTTCATTTCCGGCTAGTGAGGCAGCTTCTCTGCCTCTCTCTTCAGAAAAATCGACAACGGTGATGAAGACTCCTTTATCCGCCAGTGCTAGCGCGATCGCTCGGCCTATGCCGGATGCGCCACCAGTGACAAGAGCAGATAGACCAGGACGAAGCTCCATTTGAGAGATAAACGGTCGAATCGGCTATATCCGGCAGCGTTGACTTCGATTTCGAGTTAGATGAATGAGAATTGATGATGATGATGAGATATAGAGTGATCTTGTGTGTGTGTCACCTTCAACTCGGAGATTTTAAAGGTGACGTTGTCTGTAATGTTTATCCTTTTTCTGGGGAGTGGCGACCAGGAGTATCTTCGGTTGGTATATATACTGCAGTAACTGCACTATGGCAGGCAGAGGTTTTAAACTTTTTATTTTTTATATTGCTGGGTGTTGATATTCAACAATTGTGGATTTGCCCCATCAATTTTGGTGAAATGGAGTTGTGATTTGTGAATCATAGACCTACTAGAATTGTGGCACCGCAATATAGACTTATTAGAAGTGGGCCACTGTCCATACAAACTTATAAAATTTACCTATATTTTACTATTTCACATACATCTATGTTCATGAGTGGAATTTGTATTTAGTCGGTAGGTATTAAATATAATTTATAAATCACATATGATCAAGAGAAACTCTTTTAAAGGTTTTAAAAAAATTTAAAATTTAAAAAAAAATTCAGCTGCACAATTAATATATTAATAATACATAATTTACATAGACAAAAATCAACAATATATCTACAAAACTGTAGAATTAATATTTTATTGAATAACACTCCAAGCTCTCACAAAAACTTAACTTTCACAAATTTTTATATGTGGACAATCATTTAGATTCTAGACACGTGTTAGCTATAATTTTTATTTATATTTTATTTTAAATCAAAATTATTCAGAAACTTATCAGCGAGTAGAGATTTGACGACCTTTGAATTCACACACTTAATTCCAGTCGAAGAATTGGTCAGAGTATACAAATTGAACATCTGGTTAATTTTCTTTAATTTAAATGATACAAATTTGTCATAATCACTCATAGGGTTAACTTAAAAGTATATTTTTTATATTTTACCCGTACGGAATGTCTCATGTTGTTACTCGAAAACAAAACACTCAATGAAATTACTATACATAGGCCATCAAATTATATCATGCATGCTGTTAAATTTCGAACATATCCCTACTTAATAATTAAGTTCTTACATGTAATATCTCAAATTAAGCATTATAATTTAAATGCAATAGATTTACAACCATCCTTAATTTTGCTTGTCAATGTTTCCCGTGTAAAAGTTCACAACTTGCAACTCCCTTTTATTTCACATTTAGCTACTGGAAAATGATGCCATGAAGACCATAAGAGATTCAATAGCTAACAAGTGTTCTTAGGACCATAAAGGCAGAAAGATAACTTACTGCTACAAGAAAACTAAAGGGCGGGATGGTTTAGTCAGCTTCACCCTAATTGTTGCATTAAGCAACACCATCAACCTCCAGTGTGGGCATATTAGCACCGTACCTGCATCATCATATTGCTCAACCTGAAGTTCAACATCTTGTAACCTGTTTCTGATCCATCTTAAGCCAAAAAAAAGTAGTAAGAAGGGCAACCCCACATTACAGCCTAACAAAGTAGTTCGGAAAGGTCTCTGCCTGACCTACCTCCTCCATGGTAGGACTCTCGAGATTGATCTAAATGGGCGCTACAGTGTATCCCAGCCATGCTAGAATCTATGAGAGCTCATTATTCTCTACATTTAACAGTCCATCCACAATCGTTATTCGCCAGTAAAAAAGAATGACCCTCTTAGCTTTGGTACCAAGGATATCCTTGATAAGCAAAAACTATCAAATTCTCTTTTTGATCTTCATTCTTGTTCTGAACACAAGCAAGTCAGGATGTTAGAAGCATTAGGATAGATGAATGGAATAAAAAAGTCGTAGAAGATACGATGAGCTATCCAGAATACAATATGTGAAATACCAAAAAAAACTAATGGGGGAAACTAACACATCAAGATAATACGCAAAAGAATTACTTAAATTGGACAATTAAAAGAGGAAACTCAACAGGTGAAAACACCTTTTACAACGTACCCCTACATCTCTCAAAAGCATTATTAGCACCTTAGATCCTGTAGGAATTGCACCATCTCCAATTTTCCACAATACAAAACCTCATTTTTAGATCCTCTTTTGTTTTCGAAACCATGCTAAGAATTTCCCACCAACGCCAAAACTACTTACCCAAAATTGACAAAACATTCGCCATCTCAAGTAACCCATCTGCAAGCGATTGCAGAGAAATTTGATCAAGATTGATAATAGACTGGAGAAAGGAAGTACATGTGGTATTTAGAAACCAAAACTCTGCATCTAAGATTTAGCAGAGAAATTAGCTTCCAGGTTGCATAAACATGAATATTAAAGGGAACGTGAGCACAACAACGTACCTGAATTGTAGATACTGTGCCAGCCACTCATGTGAACCTAACATCTATTTCACTCAGTTTGTAGAGCCATGTCTGCATAGTTAAGAAGATGTTTAGGTCTCCATCCCATGCATCTCAAAGTGACACAATTTCAAAGCTTGGATTGAAGGATCTAACTAATCTTCAAGCTACATCTCGGCAAAATAAGTAGTATGCACTTGCTTCATTCAAGGTACTACACTTGGTGTTGTTTGTAATCATCTCAACACATGTACCAACAATGATGAACTATCAGAATTGTGAGTAGCGGAAGATTAACTGAAGAAGCTCACCTTTGATGATGATGATGATGAAGAACGATGATGATGATGATGATGATGATGATGATGAACAATGACAATGATGAAGAAGAACAATGTAAATAACTCTGCTTGATGTTATTGATTGATCAGAGAATCACACAATGTTACATATAAGATTCAAGCAGAAAAATGAAAAAGAGTACAAATATATATAGCTGAAGAACAGAGAACGGAACTACCTAATCTACCCCTTACTAGCCGTATAGATCAAAGAACATATTACATGAGATAATAATATGTACAAGAATCTAGTTCAGTATACTACAATCCACTCTATAATCTATACAACACCAAAGTTGATCAAGCTGCTAACAAGTTCATCCATCATTTCTGCTACATGTTCTTCACTGCAACTCGTTTTTCTTCGTAATTCTGAGACTCCCCCGTAAGATGAGCATATACATTTCCCATGCTCATCTTATTCAATAGTTTGTTCATGTCTGCTTGAGCCAATGCCTTTGTGAAAATGTCTGCCAACTGTTCTTTGGTGGGAACATGATGGACTTGTATAATGCCTGATCTCTAACAAAATGACAGTATATCTCCAGATGTTTTGTTCTCTCATGAAAAATAGGATTTTTTGTTAAATGTATTGATGATTGATTTTCATAATATAGAACAATTGGTTGCTTAAGTTGAATGTGAAACTCTTTAAGCAAAGACTTAAGCCAAATTATCTCACAAGTAGCAAATGAAAGTGCTCTATACTCTGCTTCTGAAGAAGAGCTGCTGACAGTTGTTTGTTTTTTTACTTTTCCAACTTATGAGTGAAGTACCTAACATCATACAATACCTTGATGTAGATCTTCTAGTATCAAGACAAGAAGCCCAGTCTGAATCACTGTAAGCTGTCAATGACAAATCATTAAGAGGAGAGAAAAATATACCTTGACCTGGAGCATTCTTCAAGTATTTGAGTATTCTAAAAATTGCCTGTAAATGAGTCTTTGATGGTTTCTCCATGAATTGACTTAACACACCAACAAAATAAGTGATATCTGGTCTAGTGATGTTAAGATAGATTAATCTACCAATGAGACTTCTGTAAAGAGTAATGTCATTCAAAACTTCTGAGTCAGTGTGAGTAAGTTTAGGATTCAACTCCATGGGACTAACAACAGGTTTACAATTAGTTAAACATGTGTCAGCAAGCATCTCCACAACATATTTTATTTGACAAACATGTATACCTTCAGAGTTTCTGTTAATTTCCAATCCAAGAAAGTATTTTACTGGACCTAAATCCCTTATCTTAAACTGTCTGTGAAGCATTTGTTTTACTTCAGTAATGAGCTCATTAGTAGAACCTGTTATGAGAATATGATCTACATAGACTAATAGAGTTGTGAAACCTTGTGAACAAGTCTTTGTGAACAAAGAGTAATCAGACTTAGACTGATTAAAACCAAGTTCTAGTAAAGTTGATGACAACTTGTGATTCCACTGCCTGGATGCTTGTTTCAAACCATACAAGGATTTATGCAGTTTAAAGACTAAAGATTTGTCTTGTGAAACATGTGAATCAGATAAAACAGATGTATCAAATGTATGGTTCTTCCCCCCTTGAAACAAGTATCCTGGAGGAATCTCCATGTATATATCTTCATCAAGATCTCCATTAAGAAATGCATTGTTGACATCCATTTGTTCACAACCCCAAGCCTGGGCTGTTACTATAGCTAAAAAGGTTCTCACAGTTGTAAGCTTAGCTACAGGACTAAAAGTCTCTATATAGTCAAAACCAAATCTCTGAGAATAACCCTTTGCTACCAGCCTGGCTTTATATTTATCTATAGAGCCATCAGGATGATATTTCAGTTTAAAGACATATTTACAACCAATTGGTTTATGTCCAGATGGTAGAGGAACAACTGACCAAGTTTGATTATCCTCTAAAGCCTGTAACTCTGCATTAATAGTTGAAGTCCATTCAGGTGATTTAATAGCCTGTGAATAAGTTGTAGGCTCAGTGATAGCAACAATATTTGTAGAAAAAATAGATTTAGAGGATGACAACTGATCATAAGAAATGTAATTAGAGATAGGATGAGCAGAATGTCTAGGCTTATGGGTAATGGTATGATGGTAATCTAAACTTAGCAGGTGTTACCACCTTTCTAGAGGAAGCTCTCACTTGTGGTGAATTATTATCATGAGAAGAAGAGCCTGACCTAATATGATATGGAGAAGAATTATGAATATTAAGGGAAGAATCATTATGAGGTGAAACTGTCTGATGATCAAGTGAAGGACTGATATCTGGAGAATTGTCTGATGGTGATTCAAAAATATTATCATGTGAGATTTCTGGTTGAACAATCCTCTCTGAACTATCTATGTATGGAAGAACATCTGTGTCTTCAGTAGAGTGAAAATCATTAGAAGACTGATGACAATGTTTATGTGAATAGGGATACATATGTTCTAGAAAGTGAACATCTTTAGATACTATAACTTTGTGAGTATCAAGAACATAAAGCTTATAACCTTTAGTGTTGGGTGGATAACCAATGAAAACACAAGCAATGGATCTTTGATCAAACTTAGTTCTTAATTGTGAATGAGTTGAAGCATAACAAAGTGAACCAAATGTCTTTAAAAAACCATAATCAGGTTCTTTATTGTAAAATTTCTTGAATGGACTGATATTGCTTAATGAAGGTGATGACATTCTATTGATCAGATAAGTTGCAGTAAGTACAACATCTCCCCAGAATTTTAATGGTAAACAAGATTGAAACATAAGAGCTCTTGCTGTGTTGAGGAGATACTGATGTTTGCGTACTACTACACCATTTTGATGTGGTGTATATACACAACTTGTCTGATGAATGATTCCCAAATTCTTGAGCTTAGGAGCAAGAACTAGAAACTCAGAACCATTATCAATTCTTAATTGTTTAATTCTTGTTTTATATTGAGTCTCAATGAAAGTGATGAAATTTAACAATATTGTTTGAACTTCAGATTTACTGGTGAACAAATGAATCCACGTGACTTTAGAATAGTCATCCACCAGGGTGAGAAGTATCTATGACCATTGATAGAACACATTGAATAAGGACCCCAAACATCAGCATGTATTAAAGAAAATGCAGAAGTTGTTACAGTGGTGCTAACAGGAAAAGATAATTTCCTCTGTTTGGCTTTTAAACAAATGGTACAATCTACATTGTTTTTGCTATCTACATTACAACAGTCAATAAGCTTCATCCTTTGATAAGATGGATGGCCTAATCTTGCATGCCAAAGTTGACTGGAAGTGAGCATAGTAGTAGCATGAACTACAGATTGTGAATTATTAAGCTGAACACTGGAAACTATATCATCTATTTGAGGTTTATTCTGATGAAAAGTAAGACTAGATAGTTGTTGTATACTCAAAACAAATAGAGATATGTATCTTTCAGCCAGACCAATCATTATCTTTGAAGAAATCTCCTGCGGAAGGCATTCATCATGAGTGAAAATGAAGTGAAACAATCTTGTTTTAGTGATTTGAGTAACAGAAATCAGATTAACAGTGAAATCTGGAACATATAAGACATTCTCAAGAGTAATATGATTTGAAATATAAACATTGCATGTTCTTGTTACTGCTAATTTAGAACCATCGGGTAATTGAACAGATGATTGTACTTGAATCACATTTGAAGTGAATAGATTAGGATTACAAATAACATGATTTGTAGCTCCAGAATCTATAATGAAATATTTATGTAAATTGTGAGTAGTTGAACAAATAATATTGGCTGGAAAAGAACAAGTATATTTACCACTCATGGTGTGTGATAAGTAGCAGCTGGATCATCTTCTTCAGCATGTTGATCTTGTGTAGCAGATCCACTAGGAGTGGCTGGTTGATTCACACCTTGTTCAAGCATTCTCATGAGATGGTTCACCTGAGTTTTGATCATGTTGTACTGAGTACTAACATCAGAAGATGTGCTAGCTACATTGTTAGCATAACGAGGCCTGGAGACATTAAACTGAGATGTGTTAGCAGGACCGACAGATTGACTATAGGTTCAAGACCCTTTAGCATATGTAGGTCTTTTGGCAAACTTGAAATCACTGGGAAATCCTATGAGCTTGTAGCATTTTTCAACAATGTGGTTAGTAAAACCACAATGAGTACACCTCAACTCTTTGCCCTTTCTCTTAAACTGATGTGGAGCTGTGTTCTGGCGCATGTGGTAAGTAGAAGAGTTGCCTCCATAGTTAGACATATTGTGCCTTGAATTCTTTTGGCGCTCTTCAGTGAGAATGATGGAGTAAGCTCTTTCAAAAGAAGGTATGGGCACATGCATGATAATCTGACCTCTAATGCCATCATGTGCTTCACCTAAGCCCATGGGGAACTGAAAAACTTGATCAACTTCACTGATCTTAGCAGCATTAGTTAGATTGAGACAGGTGCAGCGTCCACAAGTACACCACTCACTACTGGGAGGTGGCCTGTGCATATGAAGTTCTTCCCAGATACTTGAAAGCTTAGTGAAATACTCCATCACAGTCTGTGATCCTTGAATAAATTGACTAAGAGCTAACTGCAGCTCATAGATTCTCACACTGTCAGTTTGAGAGTATCTTGCCTCCAGTTTATCCCACACATCTTTAGCATAAACACTTTGTGCTATAGTTCCCTTCACCTCATCAGTCATAGAGTTGTGAAGCTAGGATAGTATGAGATTATTACAACGCAGCCAAGGCAGATACATAGGGATCTTAATCAAAGGCTTATTTGTAAGTGCCATCAACAAAACAAAGCTTGTTTCTGATAGACAATGAAAGAGCCATGTCACTCCTCCAGCAAATGTAATTAGCACCTTTCAGAATGTTCCTAATAGAACCTGATGTAGCAGAATCATGAGGAAACATGTGATAAGGACTATCTAGATTAGTGTGATCCAGATCCTTATCAATGGTGACATGAGTAGGTGACTCAGTGTGATGTTTCTCATTAGTCGACATTGTATCAGACAGATGGTTAAGTGCTCTGAAATAGAAAATTGATGAGCAACAGACTGTAATTAACAATGTGTGAAATTACGTGCACTGAGAACAAATAGTAATCGAGAATATCTGAGATGATCTATGATGAGCTATTAGTGCCAAATTAAGAAGAAATACAGATAAAACACAAATTTCTGAGATTATATATGATCTGTCTGTCAAATAATGATACTATGAACAAATCCTTGTAGAACAATCAGAGAAACTTCATCAATAAAATCGATCTGATAGTGAAAAACACAGATCTTAACAAAACAATGGAACTGTGACTGCTAATCAACAAAAAAAATGATCAAATCACAAAGATAACTAGATGAACGCAATCAAACTGTTAAATCCACAATCAAACAGGTTGTATATGTTCTTCGATTGCTTAGTAAAGCTCTGCTAATCAGTAATAACTGTAATCGAACCAAAATTCAGTTCGAGTGATCAATCAACAGAGATTGGTGAATCAAAATCAAAACAGGAAAATTAGAAACTCAACACTGAGCTCTGATACCATATCAAAATTGTGAGTAGCGAAAGATTAACTGAAGAAGCTCACCTTTGGTGATGATGATGAACGATGATGATGATGATGATGAACAATGATGATGAACAATGATGATGATGATGATGAACAATGTAAATAACTGCTTGTTGTTATTGATTGATCAGAGAACCACACAATGTTACAGATAAGATTCAAGCAAAAAAATGAAGAAGAGTACAAATATATATATAGCTGAAGAACAGAGAACGAAACTGCCTAATATGTAGCTGCTCTCGCAGCAATCTCGACTCCTCCTCCAACTGGCTGATACGAGACGTCGACATCTGCGAACCGCGACT
>JAYMSP010003999.1:0-17730 GCA_036897095.1 Plantago elongata
AGAACAGATAATTGAGTTCTCCTTACAATGTATCCTATTCTAAGATCCCTAAAAACAAATGGTTCCCAACCAAATGTTCCCCGTGAGTTGTTCCATAGCTTCTAAAGCCAAGTACTTCCTGTACTCAAGATAACCTTGGAGCTTTTCCTTGATTTACCAAACTAAGTACTTCCTATAATCCACGCCTTAATGGTGTTGGTTATATGATTGTTGTCAGGCTACTCTTTAAATAACTTTTCACCTATTTATCCAGAGAGCTGGAGAAGAAATCACAACTTAATATACTTGTTCAGTATATGGAAGGATTCTCCTTTTTTACCCAAGTGTTGATAACTGTTCAGGAGAATGAACTTCAGAAAGGGTATCTGAGTGTTCAACTATTTCACATATAATCAAGCTCTTGTTAAGGTTCAGGACACTTAGAACTACTAGTAATTCTTCAAGTTGTATGGTCGCAACAGTAAGATTGGAGAATTGTAGTATGAATGCTTGAGAGAATACTTGCTTGGTATGAAAGTATGAGCGTAGTTCGTGTGTGTATTTCTCAGCTTCTATGTGGTGATATTTATAGATGAATTTGAGAGTCGTTCGAATAGTATCCGTTAGAGCTTCTCAGAATTCAATCTGTTGATATCTCGAATAAGTACTCAGAAGTCACTATCTCGTTTTTCAGAGAGCGCTTGCTGGAACGACTTTTCAGTCGGTGTAATTAATACACTGTACTATTTCTTGTGTAGTCTCAATGGACACATGTGCCTTTCTAAAAGCGAGCATGCTTTTTGACTCAATAATGACATATCTCTAGAGAGGTGTAACGTGCCAAATGTACAATTAAACAACTTTCTGAATATAGTCTTTATGAGGAGACTAATCCTTTATGTCTTCATCAAACTTGCGCAATCTTCAATCTTCAAATCTTCGATTAAACTCCATTGCTCGGATCCTTCTTCATGGCATTCTTCGAAACATAAAAATTACATTTAGAGACCTAGTAATCCTATTACAATTTTAACTAGACTAACATACTAAGTGATTTCCTCTTTTATAATGTTCAAGTGAACTAAGAGTACTAGTGTCACCTTTCTATACTAAAGATAAGTTACATGGTGATTGATCAAAAACACTTAATCGATATTCGTAACAGATTTTAATCAAAGATTTGAAGGCTGAAGATTGCACAAGTTTGATGAAGACATAAGGGTTAGTCTCCTCAGATAGACTATGTCCCGAAAGCATAGTGTATAATGCAAATATTATACATAATTATGTCTCTGAACATATGACATCATTGAGTCAAGGAGCATGCTATCTTTCAGAAAGGCTCATGTCTCCGTTGAGACTACATGAAAAGAAATAGTACAGAGCATGAAATGCACAAACTAAAAAAACGATCAAAGTATAGTCCTCTCTGAAAAATGAGAAAGGGACTTCTGGGTACGAATTTTAAGATATTAACGGATTGAATTCTGAGAAGGTCTAACGGATACTATTTGAACGACTCTCATATTCATCTATAAATATTATCATTTAGAAGCTGAGAAATAGACACACGAACTACGCACATATTTACACATCAAACAGGTATTCTCTCAAGCATTCATATTACCATTCTCCAAGCTTTTTGTTGCGACTAACAAGCTCGAACAATCTCTAGTAGTTCTAAGTGTCCTGAACCTATACAAGAGATTGTTATTCGTGAAAGAGTTGAACTTTCGATACCCTTTCTGAAGCTCATTCTCCAGAACAGATACCAATTACTTGGTTCACTAAAGAGAACCTACCATATACTGATTAAGTATATTAAGTAGGGTAATCTCTTAAAGCTCTCTAAAAAACATAGCTGAAAAGTTATAAGAGAAGCTTACCTGACAATCAACATATAACCAACACCATCAAGGCATGGAATACATGAAGTACTTGGTTTGGGAAATCAAGGAAAAGTGACAAGGTTATCTTGAGTATAGGAAGTACTTGGCTCGAGGAGCAAGGGAAAAACTCAGGGAGAACATTTGGTTGGGAAACATTTGTTTGTATGGATCTTAGAATAGGACTTATTGTAAGGTAACTCTATGTTCTAGTGAATTCCAGGTCTTAGAAAGGCCGAGTGGATTAGTTGGAGGATTATGCCACGTCAAGATACCAATAGAAACTGATGTGTTATTTACTTTATTGTATTTACTTTCCAGCATTATTCACACACACATTATTACTGCTAAGCACAATCATGTTTATCTATCGCTTAAAGTCTTCCACTCTCTTAATCTAAGTATCAGAAATCTCTCAGTTTCTGAGAAAGATTGTTTATTGATGAAAGTTTTAAAAGACTATTCACCCCCCCCCCCCCCTCTAGTCTTTTCCTTTGCCGTTATCTCGACCAACAAGTGGTATCAGAGCAGGAGGTTCCCAAGCCTTCTGCATTGGAACTCGACCGCCCCAGTTAGGTAGAGTTTTTGTTGCTTTCCGAGGATGTTTTAATTATGTGTTAAGTCTGCAGGTATGACTCTGAGTGATGCTCCGGTTCTACAACCAGAAAATTACGAGAAATGGAAAAACAACATGATGTTTCATCTTGAAGCAATCAATGATGAGATGATATATGTCATAAAGGACCAATCAAAATCAGACAGCTCAAACAAGTGCTTGGAGTATCTGATGGTAGAAGAAACACTGATGCTGAAGGTAGTAATAGTGGTCGTGTTGTTGCTAGATAAATTAAATATGAAGACAAACCTCGTGAACTATGGACATCGGAAGATGCCAAGAGACACAGGCTGGATGGTCAAGCTCATAACATCATCATTCGATCGACACTAAGCATATAAAATGCAAACTGTGGTGTGCAAAGACGACGAAAGTTGCTTGGCAAATGATTGAAGAAATTTGTGCCGAAATTAAGAAACCAAAGAAAATAAGTTCGAAGTTCTGAAGTTGAAATTCAAAACATCAAACAGGGTCCCACTGAAACACTGGAAGAACTTTTTTTTCGGTTTACTACTCTCATGAATGATATGGTTGCACATGGAGAAAGTGACATATATTCAAATTCTGAGAAGGTGAAAACCATCGTCAGAAGCTTGAACCAGAATTGGGAGCATACCTAGTACTTCTATTTTAACCAGGGAATGCCCCAAATCACTCCAGTGAAACTATTTTCACATTTGACCACTATAAACTATGAGACAACCCAACGAGGTTTGGTTGCAACTGAAAATTTGCAGAGTGTTGCTCTAGTTACCCAAGGTACCTCTGAAAAGAAGGATACCAAAGAAGTGTCTGAAGAAAATGCTCTTGCAGTGCGTCACATGAAAAAATATGTGAGTCAAGAGATTTAAAGGAGAAAAGAAAAAGAGAAGCTGAAGAAGCATCTCGGCCCAAACTACCATCAGTATAAGAATATCCAAATGAACAACTCTCTGAACAACCTTGCTTAGAAATCCGTTAGTACTGAAGTTGCTGAAGTTGGGAATGACATCTGCTTCTATTGTCAGAAACCTGGTCACTTCAAACGTGAATGTCCTGCTTTTAAAAAACTTAAGACGAGTGATAAAAGGGAGAGAAGAACATTCAAGAGAACTAAGAGGGCATTGCTCACTAAAGAGAGAAAGAACATCCAAATTCAACTTGATGCTCTGGATATTAAGTCAGATTCTGAAAGTGAGGATTCAGAAGACTCAAAGTTACCATCACCAAAATATGCGGGATAACTCACGATGTTATCTATTTTGGCCTAAAGAAGAATGATATGTGTGGAGTTGTTGAGATTGTAGGTCTTGACATCTCCAACATTGAAGAATGACTTATGGCTGATGAGGTAATAAACACATCGCAATTCTTGTTTTATGTAAGTGATGATGACTGCATTGAGGATTTGGAATTGATCAAGAGTGAACTTGATCGATATGAGAAAGAATTTGTGGTTGCTGAATCAAAAACCAAAGTTCTGGAAGAATGAAAAGAAACTCTTGAAAAAGAGATTTCTAATTTGACCAAGGTATATGTGGTTAAAGACGCTGAAATAGCATCACTGAAATCCCATATATCAAAGACTGCAAATTCTCATGAGCTAGCCTTGAATAAGCTAAATGAGAAGTTGAAGAAACTTTTTTCTGAAAATGAAGAACTTAGAAAGAAAGAAGTATCTTTCAAATCATTTGTCAAAGCTAGTGACACACTCACGGAGGTTATATGAGAGACCCTTTTGAGAAAGGAGGACTGGGACTTGACGCCCAATCAAGTAATTTCACTCCTCTGAAAAAGAGTGATGGAAGGTTGACCTTTGTGAAAAGTCAACAAAAAGGTTCCAAAGAAACTTATAGCATTGGTCAAAGACCTAAGGTTCTTGACAAAGGTAAAGTTGTTGCGACCAAACCTTTGAAGGAACAACAAGTCCCAAAGAAACATGTGGAAAAGGTTTTTGAAAAGAAACATGATCCTTTAACCTGTGATCATCCACAATGTTGTATCACTAGGAAGGAAAGCATCGCCGGTTTGGGTGTATTTCCTACTGTACCATTCTATGGATATAGGGATGATGCAGATTCTAGTGAGGCTGCTGAAAAACGTGTCCAGAAAGAAAATGGTGCCGAAATGGTATTGGCTATCGTGCTATCGGAAAGGTCCTAATGCAACAATATAAGGAAGGACAAAAGCGATGGTGGAAAGTTAGAATTGCTCATAGCAATTATCAGAAGTGGAAGCAATTCTAAACCACTGAAAATTTGAATGCCAGGGCTAGAAGAAACTTGGCTAGGAAGACTAAGCTTGATCAAAAGCAATCTCAGAAACCTGACCAGTCTTTGAAGCCACCACGAGGAACACCAAGGAACACACCAAGAAGGAAGATCGATATGAGATCTGATGATTCTATGATTCCTCCTTATGTACAAAGTAGACAAAAACTTACACCTAAAAGATTCATTCAGAAATAGATTCCCACATGAAGAGTGTTTAGTCTAAGTGGTTCTGTTTCTGAAGCACGAACCTAATTCCTATTTCCTGTTTTGTACAGAACTCGTCATGGACTAAGGCTCAATGGCTATTTGATAGTGGATGCGGAAGCACATGATATGAGTTAAAAGCAAACTTGGTTGATTACATAATATGTAACATAGGACCAAATATTAGGTTTGTTGGAGGAGAATTAAATCCTTTTGTAATATTGGCAACGTCAAATTGGGGTCCCTTACGATCTCTGACGTATTACATGTTAAAGGTTTGAAATACAATCTTCTAAGCATGAGCCAGTTTGCAGATAGAGGATATTTGGTGAAAATCAAATCGAAGTTCGCCAATTGATTGATAATGAGACAAAGCAGACAGTCTTGGTTGCTAGGCGGAAATGAAGTCTATATGTCGCTGATTGGACATCTGCCAAAATTGAAGAATGTCTCATGGTGAGTCAATCAGGTCACACTGAAGAACACTGTTTATGGCACAAAAGAATGAGTTACTTGAATTTCAAAACTCTGAACAAACTTGCCATGAAAGAGTTAGTTGTTGGATTACCTAAAATAACATTCAGGAAGGATGGTATCTGCTCTGCTTGTCAATTGGGGAAACAATCCAAAACCTCTTTAAAGTCCAAAACCAGACATTCTTGTGGTAGACAACTACAACTATTACACATGGATCATTTTGAATCATCTGTAACTAGTTATGCAGGCAAGAAGTATGGTCTAGTTGTTGTAGATGACTTATCTAGGTTTACCTGGGATATCTTTATGAAACAAAAATCTGATGCTAGAGTGGAGATACCAAACTTGCTGAACAAGCTTGAAGTCATGAAAAATTACAAGGTATCTGCAATCAGGATAGCCATGGTACTGAAATTTTCAATTAGTATATAAAAGAGTTTTGTACCTGCAAAGGTAAACAACATTAACTATCTTCAGTAAGAACACCAGAAGAAAATGGTGTTGCTGAAAGGAAGAATAGGACCCTTAAAGAAGCTGCAAGGACAATGCTAGCTGACACTGAAATAAGTAAAATTTATTGGGTTAAAGCTGTTAATACAACATGCTACACTCATAACAGATTTTTGATAAACAAACACCATGACAAAACTCCCTATGAGCTTTTTGTTGGTAGACCCCCTAATAGAAAACATTTGAGGGTGTTTGGTCGTAAATGTTTTGTTCTTAAAAATGGGAAAGAATACTTGAGAAGATTTCGACCAAAGGCTGATGAAGGTGTATTTCTTTGTTATTCTATGAATAGCAAAACATACAGAGTTTACAACAAGAGAACAAAGAAGATTGAAGAATCAGTTAATGTAGTATTCTATGAAGGAAACAAGAAAATACCCCTGATGATGAACTCTCCATAAGATTCAAGGAACTCCTGATAAAGGATTCTAAAGAAGGACCCTCAGAAAAAAGAAACTCAGTCATTAATATAGAGGATGAGTCCGACGAAGAAAAGCATGATGTGCCTAGTAACAACCAGATGACTCTTAGACACGATGAAGAATTTCCTATGAGGATTTCAGAAATGGAAACTGAGAATGATAATCTTAGAGACCTTTCTGGGAATAACCGTTTTGAAAGACATATTCCAGAAACCGCTAACACTAAACAAGTGTCTGATATTTACCACACTTCGAGTGTACAAAATATCACTGATACTAAAGAAGTATCAAGTCATAATCGTAGTGATTCACATTCAGATCATGTAGATAATGATCTTACTAGTTCAAAACCAATTATGAAATGGATTACAGATCATCCTGCAAAGGATGTTATTGGCCCAATTGGTCAAGGTGATAGAACTAGAAGAGCAATAGCTGAAAATGCTGACTCTCTCTTTGGGTGTTCTATCTAAAACATTGAACCTAAGACTACTGAAGACGCATTAAAGGATCAAGACTGTATCTTTGCAATGCAAGAAGAGTTGGATCAATTTGAGAGAAATAAGGTCTGGAAACTAGTTCCATTTGGGGATGGAATATCTATAATTGGAACTAAGTGGGTTTTCAGAAACAAGATGAAGGAGTCTGGTGAAATAACCAGAAACAAAGCAAGGTTGGTTGCCAAGGGATTTATCCAGACTGAATGACTAGACTTTGATGAGTCATATGCACCAGTTGCAAGATTGGATGCAATCAGACTATTTCTAGCTTTTGCAGCTCATAATGACTTTAAAGTTTATCATATGGTTGTTAAAAGTGCATTTTTGAATGGTGAACTTGCTGAGGAAGTCTATGTTGATCAACCACTAGGCTTCGAAGTTTCCTCAGAAAGTAGGATGGTCTATAAGTTACAGGAAAGCTCTGTATGGACTGAAACAGGCTCCAAGAGCATGGTATGATACTTTGGCCAAATACCTTCTCGAAAGTAGTTTTAAGAAAGGTGAAGTTGATTAAACTTTGTTCACCTTAAACCATGATGGCAAACTACTTTTAGTTCAAGTATATGTTGATGACATTTGGATTTAAAGACAAGCAAATTTGTAATGACTTTTCTGATCTCATGAAGAGCAAATTTGAGATGAGTATGATGGAAGAATTGAATTATTTCCTAAGATTGCAAGTCAAGCAACTCAATGATGGAATATTCATCTGTCAAACAAAGTATGCAAAAGATATGCTCAACAAGTTTAATCTGAATCCTTCTAAAAAGAATGCCAAGATACCTATGAGCATAGGAACCAAGATGACTTATACTAAATTTGATAAGAGTGTTGAAGAACATAAGTATAAGAAATTGACAGGTTCACTTCTCTACCTTTACTGCAAGCAGACCCGATATTCAATATGCAGTTGGTGTGTGTGCTAGATTTCAGACAAATCCTATCCAATCACACTACAACATTGCTATGAAAATATTAAGGTATGTCAAAGGTACTATAGGAGTTGGACTGTGCTATCCTAAAGAAAGCGGATTGAGGTATCAGGAACTTGTCAGTTTCTGGGAACTAGACTTATCTCTTGGTTTAGAAAGAAGCAAAAGTCAATTGATACTTTTACCAAAAAGGCTGAATATATTGTTGTTGGTTGTTGTGCTACTCAAATACTATGGATACAACAACAACTTAGAGACTATGGACTTAATGAAGAGAAAACTCTCATTTTTTATGACAACACTAGTGCTATTGCGATTACTCTGAATCCAAAGTTCCATGCCAGAACTAAGCACATAGATTTTAGACACGACTTCATCAGAGACCATGTTGAGAAAGGCAATATAGAGATTTTAAAGGTTGGTACTGAAGATCAACTTGCAGATACCTTCACCAAACCACTCCAGGAAAGTAGGTTTTTAACCTTAAGACATAGTCTTGGGTTAATGGAGCTGCCTCAGAACTGAAAAGTTCTAATCTCTAAAAGAGTAAGTAAGAATCAGAGAAAAAAAAACAGGTTTCTGAAACGGGTATTCAGATAACCTACATGGAAAGAAAGATGATAAGGTTCTGAGACCTATGACTTAGAAAGCCTAAGATCTTCTGGAAATAAAAGTCCAGAAAGATAGGTTGATATATAGTCCATAAGTATATTAAACTAGAACTCAAATACTATGGACAGGTCAATATCTAGTGGTAATTTCTGAAACAGAAATTCAGAAAACCATTTAAAAGTCATGAATTGTGTGAGAACTAATAGTCCAACATAACATATTTTTGTGGTCAAACATGTCTAGGGTTTTGTGTTCTTACCATTTATATGATAAGTAACACAGAACAAGACTTGCTCACTGAAATGATAAGAGCAAAAGATTTCTAGTCTCACACACTAACAGTGACTTATTTGTTACATAATTGCCAAAATTCATTAAGTGCACACGGGAACATTTGTTGATTAATATCATTGCATAGATATTCAACTATAACCCTTGATGAATAAATGTTTGATCTCAACGGGTGAGATTAAATCTCGGCAAATAGTGCATGTTGCAATAACATTCATGGCCCACTTCGTATTTAATGCAAAGTAGAAACGTATACCACGCCAATGCAATGTACACAGATACACATATGAATTTCTATACGTATGTTGTATCTATGTAATTATATCTTGATATATATAAAGGATTCTGGTATGTGACAAACACTTTTACCAAATTTGAAAAAAAAAACAGCAAAAATTCCGTAAGTTTTCTGCAAAACCATTTGCTAATCATCTATTTTCTGCTTAGTCTTCTGAAAAGATAGACTAGTTTCTCTCAAATTCAAGCACTTCTTCTCTAATCTTACCGAGTACTCTATATAAGAGATGTCACCCAGAAAGACCTCATCCAAGAACTGAGTTGCAACCACTTCTTCTGCTGAAAAGCAAGGAGAAAAAGTTTTGCAATTGTTGAAGAAACGCTTGATGGGTAATTTCAACCCAGAGGACTGGACCTTCAGCCTCAAAATGAATTGGGGAGCACATATGGTTGAAAAATACTTGAATGTGGCTATCTATTCTACACCAGACAGGAACTTGGTGGTGAAGATGCTATCCAAGGCAAACATTAAGACGTTCCTCTGTGATTTTCCTACTGGTTTGTCTGCAGTTGATGTCCTAGAGTTTTACAACTCTTCCCAAGTCTACACCAAGATTGTGAACAATGTTGAGGAAACATTTATCAAATCTCAGGTTCAAGGTGTAGAAATACATCTTGATTGTGACTCTTTCTGCAAAATCTTCCATCTCAGAAATTGTGGGAAAACTTGTGAGATTAACACGAAAGACAAGACTCTGAATACTTGTGTCAGAGTGTTGTATGAAGAAGCATCAAATTACAAGATTGAGGTCTGCCCCTTTTCTTTCATTCTGGGAGACATCAGAACAAGACACCTCTTTGAGCACAGGAATGTGCTGGCCAGCATCCTTTACAGATGCATGGATGGCAATAAAGGAGGCATTGACCAGATAAGTCTGGCGAGATGTATGATAATGGCCATTCTCCAGAAAGAGCTAAATGACAGAGATAACCTCTTCAACTGAGGTAAATATCTCTTCATGAATTTTGTGAACAAGGTCAATGAGTTTTAACCCAAAATCGTGAAAGGTCGTGCTGACACCAAGTAAAATATGCACTATGGTCTGAAAATTTGCTACATTTTAGAGAAATGTGGAGTTGTGCTCAGAGAACACATGGACATCCCAGTGACCAACACAATGTATCGACACGCTCATGAGGAAGCCTTGAAAAAGGTTGGCAAAGATCAGTTGGTTGCTCAGGGAGATGGAGTATTTTAACATATACAAGTTGAGGTCCAAATTGATAAGTAACCGAGGACCAACAAACCTAGGGCAAGGAAGAGGATACAACTTGTAATTGATGACACTCCTCAGCCAGAAAGGGCAACACAAGATGTTAAAGCCCAACGATCCCTTCCGGTCCATAAGGAATCCAGCTCAGATAGGAGATCCTTGAGCTTAGGCAAGATGCCAGAGCTATCTATGAATGAGCTCAATCATATTGATGAGTATGTCCCATACTTTGATGTTGACTACGAGGATGATATGCCACTTCAAATGGTACTCAAGATATCACGGATAGAGACTCATGGTGGAGCCTCTAGCTCAGCTTCTCTGACCAAGAAAGCTAAGGTTGCAGAAGATGCAATCCAAGAAAGGTCAGCTGAAGATGTCACACCCCCAAAGGGCAGAAGAAGGCCTGACGGTGGATGATAGAATGATGGAAGATTCTGACATTGCTTCCACATTCAAGTTGCCATCAGACTTGATTACTGAAGAAATTCCTGTACCTGAGCAGGTTCCTCAACCTTCTGAGACGGGAACTCAAAATGTTCATATAGAGGAAAGGTCCAAAGTACCAGAAACTTTAAGCCATATTGTCGAAGCCACAGTGACTGAAGATATACATGTAACAAGAGTAGTCTATATCTAACTCGTCAAACATTTGAATATATGTTAAACTAGTTACTCATAAACTTCCTTTGTTACAGGCTTTCATGGTGACATCACAGCATGGAGAAGAAATTTTGCCCACCCCTCTGAATGAAGAAGAGGTTCCTTCCTCAGTAACACAAGAACAAGATCCTGTGAAATATGTAGTCTATTGTCTCTGAAAAGAAATAATTTTGTACTTAATCAAAATCTTGTGTTTCTAACTTCATAATTGTCTCTATACAAGCTCCAGCTGAGAAAGTAGTTGAAGTGGTGGAAACACTTCAAGCTCAAGAGGTTCCAGAGGTTGGAAAACCTTCTGATGAAATTATTTCTAAGCCTTATGTATTGGAGGTATGTAAAATAAGAATCATTATCTTTTTGAATAACTTGTGAAATTAACTTACTTAATCAAATATTTTACTTCTTCGAATAGGTTCATTCTGAAGAAAAGGTGACTGAGGACAATGTTGCGACCTCCAAAACACCTATGGAAATAGACACAGCTGCTTTGGCTAAGTCTCCAGAAAGGTTGCCAGAAACTACTCCAGTTTTTCGAAAGAATTGATTCTGAGCTTCCTAACTTGGAAGTGAGTGAAACTCTCAGAAACATATATTTCCAACACTTCTCTGTAGAATATTTCTAAGCATTATGATTTGATTTTTATTCTTAGGCTCGAGAAGAAAGATTGATTGAAGAGGAAGCAGCCACTCCTCTGACCACGGTATCTGAAGCACCGGTTGCTCCATAGGTCCAAGTGAATGAGCCTAGTGTGGATACACATGTATGCTCAGAAACACTTAGACTTCTTAGTTCTCTGATAACCATAAGTAAGTTTGAACAAAACTAACTTAAAACTTTTCTTTCAGGCTCAAGAGTTACCAGTGATTGACATGGAATCCCCACTTGATCTGCGGAAGATTTTTCCAGACAATCACCATTAAACGACATGTCAAATGCTTTAGGAAATGACAAAAGCTCAGAAAAGTGATCTAACAGAGCTTGCCAAGGTGATTGATCACAGAGAGAGAAGGGAGAGAGCCTTCGATATGGAAAATTACGTTCATGCCATGTTTCCCATAGAGGATTACTCTCATCATACATTGATGCATGACGACTTCACATATAATGTTGGGAAGAAGCCGATGGATGCCTTCAATGCTGCTAATGAAGAGACCAAAAGACAGATGACACTTAATCCTACTTTGCCCCAGACACTCAGAGTTTATCCCTCTGAACAAGAGGAAGTAAACGGGTAGAGGATTACTCCCCACTGTAATCAACTTGGTCTCATATGAAGAAGAAGAAACCGATGAAAATGATGTTGACACTTTATGTGAACATCTAGAAGGAGGTGATAATTGCCATCGGATGGTGTAGACGATGATAGTCCTTGACAAGGGATTGGTGGAACGGCACAAAAAAAATGCCAGAACAGGAACTCCAAATGCTCAAGACTTTACTCAGAGAGACCCACCATCATCACATAAATCACCTCCTCTAGGTGACCAACAAAACCAATAAAACTCAAACGATCAAAATCAACAAGCCGACCCATCTGAAGAACTTCAGGCTGTTCAATCCAAAGTCTCAAGACTCAAGGAATTGTTGGAAGAAGAAAGAAAGGTCAATCAAGAGTATCAGTCTCTGATTGAAGCTAAGGAAGCCCAATTGATGATGATTAAGGCAGAAAATGCCAAGGAGAAGACACTCCTTGCTGAGAAGCAACAATTAAAAAGAGATATCGATGCCACAGCTGCAGAGTTGGATGCTCTGGTGAAAGATGATACAGAGCATGATGCTAAGGCTGCATTTAGATAGACCTAACAATTCATCATCTAAGAAAGACATCACCAAAGGTAAAGGTAAAATGGTTGCTGAGCTTGACAACAATGATCAGAAGATCACATTTATGTGAGCACTAATGATGATGATGAGACATAGTATGTGGCTCCAAAAAAGGATGCAATTGTTCTCTCTCATTATAAAATATAATTTCTTGCTCCACACATCTTTTCATCACTAGCCGTTACTTCCAGAGAGCAAATTTCTTGGATGAAGTACTGTGTTTGCTAAGCTGCGATCTGAGCTAGTTGCTGAAGATTCCCAAGTACTCTCATCTGTACCATCTGACCTTAAGCCGATAGCTAAGCTCTTGCTACACAGAGCCACTAGCATTGCATTGTCTCAGAAAGATCTAGGCATGGTCCGGGATGAAGACTGCAACAACGTCAACAAGTCACTTGAAGAAGCTCAATATGCTATTCAGAAAGCAGAGGCTATCTACCGTCCATTAGAAGAGCTTAACCAAAAGGAGCAGGTACTCCTTAGAGAAAATCAAGAGCTCAGGAATGAAGTCCAGAAGCTTGTCCAAGTTCATAACAATCTCCAGAAGAACTTTGAGTCACTTTCTCATTCTTACGTAAATTTGAGTCAGTCACTCATGACCATGGGGGAAGAGATTTAACCTACCCAGAGAGGTAGAGGAAGGAAGAGAAAACAATTACCTCCCTCCACATGTCAAGTTCCAGAAAAGGACACACCTTCTAAAGAACTCATGGTTCCAGAAACCACAGTAAGAACATCAACAAGGCTCAAAAGTATAGTAACTAGGGGTTCCAAGGCCCTTGTTATAATTTAAGGAGATAAGCCTTCTGAACAACAAGAAGAAAAGGAAGAAGGAGAAATTCAAGGTCAGGAAACCTGTAAGTCTCCAATAACAAACTTCAATAATGATGATGATGATGAGATTGACACAATGAGTATCCACTTCACAAGAGAAGAAAAGTGGATAGCCTTCCTGAATCACCACTGGCTGCTAAACCAATCACTGCCAGAACTCCTTTTGGAAATACCAAATCGATCCAAGGTGGATCTTCTAGCACAACCCCCAGAAAGAAAGTAGATTTGGAGAAAGGTCTGAACATAAAGAGGCCCAGGGATTTACAGTTTGGTAGAGTTCAAGAGAAAGAACAAGAAAGACCAGCTGATGCCCAGATAGAGTATGTCTAGACTAATGACAACCAATCAGCCTATAGATGCATACATCTTCAGAATAGTTACTGGATACTTGAGCTACATAATTTGCTACTGAACAAGAAGTTTCCAGAATCTATCTACAATCAAATGATGGCATGGAGAACCAACAAGCCTACATTGCTAAATCCAACAAATACTCACAAGTGGCTTGATTTTGAGGTTTATGTTAGGACCGAGGCTAAGAAAAAGCCATTGGATTTTATCTGTCCTTATCTCAAGCTTGATGAGATACACAAGATCAGGAAATTGGATGGTACTCTCAGCAGATAGAACAAACTAGGAGTTGAACCTTTTGAGTCATTTTACATGACAAAGGAACAATACCTGGATGACATTGTATACTTGGAAGAAATTTACAACTATCATCACATATCACTGTTGAAGGTAAACCACACATGGGTATGGGGTAAATACCTTTTGGTCAACAACTTTGCTCAATCAGACAAAGACCCTGCCAAAACTTACAAGGACGTTTGTGAGCTAGCCAGAAAGACAGAGCTATATGTCAGAAGGTTACTCTGTGAATATGCTGAAGACTGCAGGAGGGTTGACACCCATTGATCTAGAAAGGTGCTGAAGAACTTGAGGTTTCTGAACCTAAGTTAAGTTTGAAGATTTGAACACTAGTTTGTTAGGATGTTTGCTTGGAGCATGGATTCTCCTGTTGTCCTAATTTACTTAGTAGCTTTTGTAAACACTTTCCTGAATTGATCTTTATTGTTCAATTATTTGTAAAAGTTTTCTTGTGCTGTAATGTTCTTTATGATGATCATACTCTCAGAAACATTCTATAAGAGATAACTTGTCAGTAAAGATCACTCCTTGTGATTTGGTTGATATTTACTATCTGCACTTAATTTATCTGATTGAATATAATTTAAAATGATTAAGTGGTGGATTGTTTTCACTTCCATATCTGTAATAGGGCTTTCAAGATAGTCATGGTTGACTGATCAAAAAGGGGAAAATTTGTTCGGAATATCTGTTAGTATTTTTGATGAATCACCATGTAACTTATCTTTAGTACATAAAGGTGACTAGTACTCTTGGTTCACTTGAACATTGTAAAAGAGGAAATCTCTTAGTATGTTAGTCTAGTTAAACTTGTAATAGGAGTTTTTTTTAGGTAACTAAATTTAATTTTATATTTTGAGAAGGCCATGAAGAAGGATTCTAGCAATGGATTTTAATCGAAGATTTGAAGACTGAAGAATTGCACAAGTTTGATGAAGACATAAGGGTTAGTGTATAATGCAAATATTATACATAAACATGTCTCTGAACATATGACATCATTGAGTCAAGGAGCATGCTAGCTTTCAGAAAGGCTCATGTGTCCGTTGAGACTACATGACAAAAATTAGTACAGTGCATTAAATGCACCGGCTGAAAAGTTGATCAAAGCATAGTCTTCTCTGAAAAATGAGAAAGAGACTTTTGAGTACTCATTTAGAGATATCAATGAATTGAATTCGAGAAGGTCTAACGGATACTATTCGAACGACTCTCAAATTCATATATAAATATCACCACTTAGAAGTTGAGAAATACACACACAAACTGCACTCATATTTACACATCAAGCAAGTATTCTCTCAAGAATCCATACTACCATTCTCCAAGCTTTATGTTGCGACTAACAAGCTCGAAGAATCTCTAGTAGTTCTAAGTGTCCTGAACCTATAACAAGAGATTGTTATACGTGAAAGAGTTGAACTTTCAGATACTTTTTCTGAAGCTCATTCTCCAGAACGGATACCAATTACTTAGGTTCAGTAAGGATAACCTACCATATACTGAATAAGTATATTAAGTAGGGTAATCTCTTAGAGCTCTCTGAAAAACATAGCTGAAAAGTTATAAGAGAAGCATACCTGATAATCAACATATAACCAGCACCATCAAGGCATGGAGTACATGAAGTACTTGGTTTGAGAAATCAAGGAAAAGCTCCAAGGTTATCTTGAGTACAGAAAACTTGGCTCGATGAGCTAGGGAAAAACTCAGGGGGAACATTTGGTTGGGAACCATTTGTTTGTAGGGATCTTAGAATATGACTTATTGTATGCTGAATTGAATTGTCTGTTCTAGTAAATTCCAGGTCTCAGGAAGGCCAAGTGGATTAGTTGGAGTGCCACTATAAACTACTGTGTTATTTACTTTATTGTAGTTACTTTCCAACATTATTCACACACACATTATTACTGCTAAGCACAATTACGTTTATTTATCGCTTAAAGTCTTTCGCTCTTTGAATCTAAGTATCAGAAACACCCCAGTTTCTGAGAAAGCTTGTTTATTGATGAAAGTTTGAAAAGACTAATCACCCCCCGCCCCTTTAACCTTTCCTTTGCCGTTATCTGGACCAACAGTCACCTCCAGTCCCCCACCATACTCCACGCAAAAATTATTATTTACAAACATAATATCGTATGTGATAGGAATATCAGTTAGTATTTTTGATCAATCACCATATGACTTATCTTAGTACAGAAAGTTGACTAGTACTCTTGGTTCACTCGAACATTGTAAAAGAGGAAATCACTTAGTATGTTGGCATAGTAAAACTTGTAATAGGATTATTAGGTCTCTGTATGAAATTTTATATTTCGAAGAAGGCCATGAAGAAGTATCCTAGCAATGGATTTTTATCGAAGATTTGAAGACTGAAGATTGCACA
Organism: Plantago elongata; assembly: GCA_036897095.1. NCBI lineage: Eukaryota > Viridiplantae > Streptophyta > Magnoliopsida > Lamiales > Plantaginaceae > Plantago > Plantago elongata. The sequence continues at coordinate 16,552 of JAYMSP010003999.1, forward strand.
AGTTTTTGAAGACATAAGGTTAAGTCTCCTCAGATAGACTATGATCAGAAAACATATTGTATAGTGCACATATTGCACATAAGTCTTTGAGCATATGACATCACTAAGTTCAGGAGCATGCTAGTTTTTAGTAAGGCTCATGTGTCCGTTGAGACTACATGATAAGAAAAAGTACAGTGCATTATTTACACCAACTGGAAAGTTGCTCAATGCGTAGTCTTCTCTGAAGAATGAGAAAGGGATTTCTGAGTACTTATTTCGAGATATCAACGGATTGAATTTTGAGAAGGTCTAACGGATATTATTCAAACGACTCTCATATTCATCTATAAATATCACCACTTAAGAGCTGAGAAATACACACACGAACTACGTTCATATCTACCTACCAAGCAAAGTATTCTCTCAAGCATCTTATTACCATTCTTCAAGCTTTTTGTTGCGGCTAACAAGCTCGAAGAATCACCAGTAGTTCTAAGTGTTCTGAACCTATAACAAGAGATTGTTATTCGTGAAAGAGTTGAACTTTCAGATACCCTTTCTGAAGCTCATTCTCCAAAACGGATGCCAATTACTTGGGTCAGTAAAAGAGAACCTACCATACATTGAATAATTGTATCAAGTAGTTTTATCTCTTCTAAGCTCTCTGAAAATATAGCTGAAAAGTTATACGAGAAGCTTTTCTGACAATCAACTTATAACCAACACCATCAAGGTGTGGAGTACAAAATTACTTGATTTGGAAAATGAAGGAACAACTCCAAGGTTATCTTGAGTATATGAAGTACTTGGCTCTAGGAGCTAGGGAACAACTCAAGGGGAACAATTGGTGGGAAACCATTTGTTTGTAGGAATCTTACAATAGGATATATTGTAAGGAGTATTCAATTGTCTGTTCTAGTGAATTCCAGGTCTCAGAAAGGTCGAAGTGGACTAGTTGGAGGATTACGCCACCTCCAGATACCATTATACTTGTTGTGTAATTTTGTATTTACATTCCAACATTACACACACACACATTTACTACTGCAAAGCACAATTACATTTATCTATTGCTTAAGTCTTCAACTCTTTGAATTTAAGTATCAAACCCACAAGTTTATTAGAAATAGTGTTTATCGACAAAAGTTTGAAAACACTATTCACCCACCCCCCCCCCCCCCCCCCCCCCCCCCCTCC
>JAYMSP010004000.1:0-17727 GCA_036897095.1 Plantago elongata
ACCCCCCAGTATTATCCCCCCCCCCCCCCCCCCCCCAACCCCCCACAAACTACAGTATCCAATTTCACTATCATTGATGCACATATAAATCTATTGTAATTAAATTACCTTTTCAAACATACTGCCACAGATATCCGCATGTATTGCTTCAACAGTTTGCTTTGGAATGCAAAACATGACTTGCACTTCTTCCAGAGTTTTCACATGCTCATCAGTGAGCACACCCTTTTCCGCTACTAGCTGCTGAAGTTTTCTCCGGTAAACATCTGATCATTAGAAAACTGAATGCTTTCAGTCACGAAATGGTAAAAAGGGGACCCCATACATTCTGAGCTTGTAATTGAACTTCAACACATAAATAAGCTCACAAGATTATGTGAGTGTAACATTGGAAGATGCAGTAGATTGTCATAGGGAAAGAATAATGAGAAACTCAAATATTGTCAATCAAACCTTCATGAATCTCTACAGCCTTCTCTGGATTGAAATGCAATTCTTCGCAGATAGACTGAAGATAGGCTGCTTTACTATGTGCTGCTTTCAAATCACCACTAGATACAGCCTGCTGAAGACGCCTCTTGTATGCTTGAGCAGTCACCTCGAGTGCAACTGACTCAGCTTCTAGTTTACCCAAGCCAAATACATTCTTCAATTGATTCAGAGCAGCAAGCTACAAGAAGCAGCAAATGATAGAAGGCATACAAAGGTCAATTGAAGATTTAAGAATCACTTGGGGCATCCCATATCAAATTGAAGTTAATGATGCAAACGTATGTCCAAAATAAACAGTTACTTAAACTATTTGAAGTGAACATAAGAGCGATCACTCTGCTAAGTACTATTGTTAACTGTGTGGATGAATCTCCCCCGCAGGATTGCTTTTGTTCATTAAATGAATTAATATTATTTTTTTTGGGGTGGGGGGGGGGGGGGGGGGGGGACGAGGATTGTATAGGATCTCTTGCAAATTCTGTGCGGGAAATTTGATCAGATTACGTGTTGGCTGACTACTGACATTAATTAATAGCTATGAACAAAAGACCGGCAATGGAAAAAAAATTAGTGTTCTATGCGGATGATAACTCCCAGACAGGTAGTAGTCCTTCTCTACCAACAGAGCATCTCACATGACATGATAGAAACCAAAATCAAGTTACATTGTAGCCTACACAAGCAGGAAATCTATTTAGATAGCAGACATGAAATAGATCCAGCACCTTATTTTCTTCCATGCGACCGCCTGCTAAAGCATGTGACGTGTATGCTCTGTAAAGAAGCTTTAGATCGTTCATTCTTTGGTTACTATCATACACTCCACCTGATTCAAATGAAATATCAATCGCAGGCAGAGAGTGTAGTAGGTTGCATTAGCCAGATTCGGGAATTTTTGTTTAGAAAACAATCAGAATAGGGGGGAGAGTTATAACTTATAGTCTCAGAGAAATCCATAATTGTGTAAAACAAGTTTTCAAGTAATCATAGATGCAAGTAGAAGTATTTGCATATTATGTACCAATTAAAGTCAAGGGTCCAACACCCCGAGCAAAGCTACTAGCATTAGGATGGCCCTTCAGGGAGATCAAAAGATTGTTGAAAGCCACTACCTTATCAAGCTCCACAGTAACAGGTAGCCTGCAGATAGATACAGACTGTCAGGAGATGAAAACAGCAAATGAATTACCTATCGGCTTGCATGTGAGTAATTAAAGGTGACAGCAAAGTCCTCAGAACTCCTAATCCATGCATGTGACTGAAGTTATAGCACAGTAGGTGATATTGTTCATACAGATCTTGATTTCTGGACTTCAGTAAAACGAGAGCAGCCGATATATGTTTCTCCGCAAGCTTTCTTGTATGCTGCCGAAACATGTTTTCAGCTAGCTGCAGAAGAATATGACCATCAGCATGTCACACGGTAAAAAGCAGTACAGCAGGAGGCCTGTGTGCAAATGCAGTACTATAAATTTCCTCTGGGGCATTACCTCATCAGACAGCTGATACAGAAGCTGTGCTTCTCGAAGACTAACCAACTGGCTGACATCAAGATCTGGTAACAATGCAAAAGCACATTTAAGTTACAATCATAAAATTAATATAATATCACAAATGCATAATTACATCAAGGTTATTACCTTCAGAGATTGATTCAAGTTTGACAGAGTACAATCTTTGTGCATTGTCACGAACAGCAACCTCAACCTGGTTGAAGCAAGGCACACACAATATTACCTAATCTTTATTATCTAAAAGCAATACCCTGAGGCAGCTGTGATACCAATTGATTGGATTTGGACCAATTCAATTGATTTTGACCTCTAATAAAAATAAAAATAAAAAGAATACTATCTACATGATCATTAACCAGATTATACACGTCGATTTAACTTTCAATTTGAAATCATGTTATTCACTTACATAGATGTTCCTAAGTTAAATTTATTAAATTGTATCATTATAATTTACAAGTACATTTGCATGCACAATTTTACTAGTTCTTATAACAATATGAAGTGCTTATAACGCCTCGCTCTTTGATCTAACATCAATAAATATTAGTAACTGCACTGCGGGCGGGAATAAACACAGCTACATCTACTGTATTTGAGTACCTGAGAGTCCGTAACATTGAACACACGTTTCCATGGTAATAGGAAAGCAGATGCTTCTCCAAATACAAGATTTGACACATATATTAGCTTCTGAAAGGCCTGCAGATAATATGATAATAGTTATAAAGCCTGTAGAATTACATACTTAAAAGTGGTAAAATGCAGCAATATCCTACCCGCCGTTGTTCCATGTCAGAATCACGATCTCCTGTTTCGAGCCTCTGCCTGAACAATCTCCTACCAATCTAGGAAATTAAGATTGATCACCAGATATATAAGATATTATAACAGGTAAAACTACACAATATCAGTCTCAGTTGAGATTTGGGCCCAGAAAAAAAATATTGTACCTCCATGTGCATGGCTGCTGCATCAGGGTCATCAATGCCCAGTGAGCTTTTGAACTGAATAATGGCTTCAAACTCATTCCCTTTAAGATCTTCCTTTCCTGGAGGAATGACAGCAGAAACAAACCTAGGAGGGCAAAAGTAGATTGATATTATGGAGTTGCAACAGCTTCCCACGACAAAATTCGTGACAGATTAATATGCTAGAAAAAGACCAAATGTGAATACTAGCGAGCTTAGATCATTGTCCCTTGAATTTCCTATCCCAAAAACACATATGATTGCGATTGTGATTACAGAAGTATAATGAGTGTTTCCACAAGTTGGTAATACAGTAACACGTACATTACATATATTCTTGACAATTATAAATTGGCATGTGCTTCCTGCTTACCCACTATAAATATCACAAAGCTCCGCATTGAATGCTTCATTTTGTTTGCTCACGCCGTACCTAGAAATTAGACAGACAAGCCCATAGAGTAAATCCTGAGCAATTTTATACAGATCGTGTACGTGTAGATTTCACATTATAGAAATATAGCAACAGATAAAACTTAAAAAGCAAGCATCAGAAGAGTGTAAAATGGATGTGGAAGTGAAGCACAACAACAATACAGGTAGTCATTAACATCCAGATCACTTAAGTAACTCATATATGTGGAAAGGGCATTAACTCGTTATATATTTCCTCCGGTACCTGCTCCTATTAGGTAAGTCCATCCTGAACCCCTCCACTTCCTAAACATGATCTTTGAACTCTAAGTAGCATGCCATATAATCTAAAGTCCATCCAACATATAGAAGTGCACGATTTTTCTATCAGGATATATGAATCCTATCATAATCAACTGGATCCCTTGGATAACTAACTTATTCCTAAAACGAGAAATACTACACTATTAATTAACTATAATCTGCAAGAACTCCGTCTACTTATAATTTCAACTCTCCAAACTACTTTCATAACAGAATCATGTATATCCATCAAACGTCCAGCATTCTAAAACTAATTGATCTCCCAACTCTCAAACAATTCCAAAAGTAACATGATTATCAAACTATCCAACGTTCGAAGAACACTGATCCAATAAGATATTGATACACAAACACAATAAGTCAATAACACTAACTTGGTAGCAATGGCATCAATATCCTCCTTCTTAACAGCTCCAACATCATCACAACCGACCACATAGTTCCTCAAATTCGCAGCCGCCACTTCCGGAACACACGAATTCAACGCATACGCCACTCCAGCTCCCGCCACCCCCGCAACCACTGCTCCACCAACCGCCACATTCCTGTTCCCTCCAACCTTGGACCCGAGTCCATACCCAGCCGCAACAGCTGCAGCAAATATCAAAGCCGACCCAGCGATTCTTACCGGCTGCGACAACGAATCGACGAGCGGCTGAATTCCAGTGAGCTCCCGTCTGTCACCAAAAACCTCGGCCGGCTTGATTGTGGCGGAGGGGGAGTCGGAGGAGCATCGGACGGTGGAGATTTTGTAGCGGTGGCGGCGGAAGTGGGCGGAGGAAAGGGGGAGAGGGGTGGGGAAGGGAGGAAAGAGGGGAGTGGAGGTTGGGTGAGGAGAGGAAGGGTTTGTAGTGAGGATAATGGATGGGTTCATTGTTCACTACTACTAGTCTACTACTAGGTGTGTGTCTCCCTTCCTTCCTTCTCCTTAACTGAAATGGTTGAAATTGGTTGTGATAAGGTAGGATTTGATAGGGTTTAAGAGCCTTTTTCTGTCTGGATATGAGTGAAGGAGACAGTGATGGCAGGTTGATTGAAATGAAGGCGGAGAAGATGATAAATTAAACCCAATTTCAAGGACGGCTCCGACCCGTTTTTTATGTGGGTTAATTATTTTTAAGAAATTGCCAAAGTTAATAGGGATGTCTTGTATTCAATTCAATTCACTTTAAATCAGCTTAATTGATATGTCCTCTTCAATTGAAATTTACTTAATGAAATTGAACTGAAGTAAAATATAATTTATAACTAAGCCGGATTGAATTTAACTGAACTGTTCAAGATAACACAATAATTTATACCTTATTTTTATTTATTTCAGTCCAGTTCAGTAAACTTCAGTTGAATAAAATAAAACATTATTTATAGGTTTTGTTTACGTTTTAAAGCTCCATTACCTTCTTTTGGTCATTAACAAATACAAAACTTATTACGTAAAGCTAACTGATTTGAAAAGTTAATCAAGTTAATTTGTTAATAAAAAAACTACAATCAAGTTTTTCAGCTACTAGTTGACTTTTCAACTAATTTTACTAACCATAGTGATAATGATAATTTTTAACTAGTTTTGCTAAATATAGTGATAATGATAATAAAAATAAGAGTACGAGGTTGAGAATTTTTTCTACAGTATAAATATATTTTAAACATTTTAACTCTTCTAATAACCGTCCTTATAATATACTATCCCTTTGATATCTATCTCTAACACAATTGTAGTGCCTTTGTTTGCATGAATTTAAAACAAGACAAAATACATTCTGATTATTTCTTCAAACATAAAATTAAATTTAAATAAATACACTTAGAAATTTCAATTTAAGGTTTAGGAAACTCATTAAATGGATTGAGAGCTCCGTTACATACTCATATTAACATGTTGCACATTTTATTTTAAATACGAACTCTATAGTTAAGTAAGTTGTGTTGATTCAGTGAGACCAGCACATTCAGATATCAAGTCGTAAGTAGCCGCACAAATTCAAACTCCAACGGGGCTGATCAGCTAATGGCTCAACCTGCAATGAGACGTGCATCACAGTTATTTTATTAATAATTTTTGTAATCACGGTTATAATCAAATTTATCTTTTACGTGTAGGTTGACTTGATATTTTTAATATAAGATCTTTGATCCAAGTTGGATGGAGAAGTGATGACAATATAATTTTCTATGACAAGGGAACCACTATAGGTTATTCGAACTTGACCAAAAGTTAGAAGTTTTCCTCGAAAAATAATCTTAAAATTTGTTTGAATAGTTTTCCTCGGAATTATCTGTTTTGTATTTTTGATGCGCAATTCGTCACTCTCAATTGCGTATTTTAAATAGTGTACCAATCACATTGTTTTTCATTTTCAAACCGCACTTCAATAACTTTAAACAGTAAATGGGACGTTGAATGCACAAGTTAAATCATTTACCACGTTTCGAGACCAATTAGGCCCACACTGCACAAAGAAAAAAAAGAAGAAAAGGTTTTCAAACCAGTAGGATAGAAATGATTTTGAGAGACCGTGCTCTATTCTAATTTCTAACCATGGCGGCTTCTTCATGTCTTCGAATCCCGATTTCTCCATGGTTGCTCACTCCAGCTCACCTCCTCTACACCACTAAAACTCTCAGTCCATTCCACATCCGTTCCTTCTGTTCTTCCTCCGAGGTGGAGCCTCAGCCGCAGAAATGGGAGCCCCTGCGCAAGAAGAAAGTCGTAATGCGCGTCGGCTACGTTGGCACCGGTTACCGAGGTGAGGTTCTCCATTCCTTCTCCCTACAACCTACTCACTCCTCCGCGTATGTATGTTTACTCATTGCCGTTTTCTCTACCGTGCAGCATCATATATTTAAGGTCAATACCTATTGAATATGAAACTGAACTGTGTAGTTACAATTGATTGCAGATATAATTGAATAACTCACTTATTCAATTCTATAACGAGTGAATGAAAGAAGAGCTAGTATGATGTAGTACCCGGTGCGTTAATGTTGTACAGTACAACACACACAAGCACATTATAACATGCTCCACGGTAGAGGAATTGCATTGCAGCTTCAAATTGAAAGCTACGGTTGTATTCTAATATGCTTATTTGCTTGCAATTGAATCACAGGTTTGCAAATTCAGAGAGACCAGCCTGATCTACCCAGTGAGTTTACTAGCTCAATGGAACTTTTAATCATTAGTCTACATATTGCTTTCGTATCTACATTTTATAATGTAGAATTATCCATGGAGCTTGAAAGAAGGATAACAAGGATTAATTGACACAGTAATTCGTAGATACACAGCTGCGACTTATTAATCTGGGTGTTGTACAATGATTTGAGTTAGAACCGGTATTTTTATTTTAAGGGATCGTTGTTCTGTGATTTAGCTATTGAAGGTGAACTAGAGAAGGCTATTTATAAAGCTGGTGGTATTAGAGACAGTAACTATGGGGACTTCACCAAGATTGGATGGGGAAGAAGTAGTCGTACTGATAAAGGGGTGAGTTATGTGATAGCTGTTGGATGCTATTCTTCGAAACAATTGATTCTGTGTTGCTTTTTCGTGTAATTGAGTCTTTGTCTTGGTCATTTCAGGTCCATTCGTTGGCTACTATGATATCTCTTAAGATGGAGATTCCAGAATTCGGCTGGATGAATGATCCTAATGGTTTTCTTATTGCTGCTTATATAAATTCTCATCTTCCTGAAAACATAAGAGTCTTCAGCATCCTACCTTCTCAAAGGTAGTTACTATGCTGATGATGATCACTATGCAGTATGCACTAGCCTCATACACCGGCTACAGATAGAGCCTTCTGTGTCTGCACTCTGCAGATGCATTTTTGTGTCAGGGCCTTCTGTGTCTGCAGCATGAATCCATCAGCTAATTTCTAGACTGGCAAAGTTTTGCCAGAACTTCCCATTGGTGTTTCTAATGATATATCAATCATATTCTCATCAATCAAATTAGTGTCTACTCTCTACATGGCGCCTGTATGAAGCCTTTGCATAGTTAAATAAAGATAGTTGTAGACTCTACTTATTTTATCTTCTTATTTTTTTCCCTTGAAAAACTTAATCATAGCCAGTGATTAGTACTCTAAAGGAGCTACGGAGTAGCCTCTACTGCTCCAGTAGAGCGGTTGCAATTTCTAAGAGTAGGATGGAAACCAAATTCAGAACCTCATCCAATGATGCCTTTTCGCCATCGAACCACTTTTCCATATTTGTGCATAATTTGCATCGTTCTGTGAATCCCTCGTTTAATGCATGCAGGAAAATATTCATGACCTAACAGCAAAACATGAGGGTTGATATCTAACAAAGTTTCTTGGCAGGATCTAGTCTTTAATAGGCCCTGGAATTATAAGAGACCTGTCTATGCAACTCGTTGCCCGTAATTTATATACTGTTTGCATCTATTTGACCCATCTAAATAGTTTCATGTGGGGCTATCTTATTTCAGGAGTTTTGATGCCCGAAAGGAATGCAGTGTTCGCAGATATTCATATCTTCTTCCTGCTGAAATAATCGGTGTCAAAGAACATCTTTCAGTCGCTGAAATTAATGACAACTTATCAGATTTCAACAATATATTGAACGCCTTTGTGGTATGCTTTTTTATCAGAACGCTTCTCTAAAGTATTATGCTCTAATTCTGATGACTGATTGATTTATTCATTTAGTTTCAATTCTGAATTCGAAAGGAGTTCTGCTCTAATTCTGATGAGTGATGACTGTTTGATTCTTTCATTTTGTTTCAATTCTGAAGTTGAGAGGTTCAAGTATGGTATTTTTCGTAGTAAAGACCATTTTTGCAATGAAAATTGTGCCCTTCCCCGTTAACATACTTAAATTATCTAGGCAAATTTACTTTTGGGTCCAATCTAGGCAGTTATTTGAATGTCTATATGCTTTCTCATTATATTCTTGGTGTAAACCGTTGTCTAAATATATCAGAAATATCTTTCAAAATTCATCGATTAACTCGTATCATCGGGTGTTCAGGGAGACCATCCATTTCACAATTATACTGTCCGAGCAAATTACAGAAAATCGATGCCTTCAAGAGGCTACTCTGCAGATGCGACTGTTTATAAGAGAGCAATGTCATCAGAGGCCCAAAAGGTCTGTGAGTCAGGGGGGAACGATGGAGAAGATGATAATGAAACCAATGAATCTTTAGAGATAGTTACTGGGGAAGAAAATGCGCATATTTCTTTTTTAAACAGCTCTGGTAGAACTTCAACTGGAGCATTTGATCAAGAGGACAACACCAAGGCAAAAAAAGACAATATTCCTGTAATTGCTCGGTGGTTATTTGAAGTTGATGAGAAGGACAGACTTAGTGCTCCCCACTACAGAAAGATTTTTCATTGTTCTTGTGGAAAGTTGGAGCAACTGTCTGGTATAAATTTTGTAGAGGTATCCATTGTTGGAGAGTCATTCATGTTGCATCAAGTAAGTTTGTTACTATTCTAATAGCAAGGATCTGTGTTTTAGTTGTTTTTTATTGTGTTACTGACAGCTGCAGGGCATTTTTAGTAATTTCATTAGAACTTAAACATGGTATTCAGGACTACTCAAACAGAGAAATGCAGAAAGCCAATAGTTTCTACATGTTTTTAGTGTGCTCCATGCTAGTGTTATCTTGTGAACGATCATGTCCTGCATACTAATGATCAGTTTCTTATTGCTATCTGGATTAGCACACAGCTGTGCATTGTCAATTTATAAATTAGACTCTGTTCATATAAGAAAATTGTTGTCTGAACGACCATGTACCAATATCTGGAAGCAGAAAATTTGCCCTATTCTCTGTATCAGAAAATATCTCTACCATTACTAAAATTCTAGTGTCTGGTTAATGTTTCTTTCATTGGACTGTTGCCTAACTTTGCACTTCAACTTACAGATACGCAAAATGGTAGGTACTGCCATTGCAGTAAAGCGTAATTTACTCCCCAGAGATATTCTGCAACTGTCTTTATCCAAGTACTCCCGTATTGTATTACCTCTTGCTCCACCGGAAGTACTGATGTTAAGAGGCAATAATTTTGCTATAAGACACCGCCCTGGCAATCATACAAGGCCAGAAATGTTGACATTGGCTGATTCAGAAGAAATTCTTAAGGTGGCTGATGATTTCTATCGTTCTGTGATATTGCCGCATTTATCCAAGTTTATGGACCCTTTAGAATCCCCGTGGAAGGAATGGGTAGAAACATTGGATGCAAACACGGGTATTCCTGACTCGCAACTAAAGGAAGTCAGGACTGCTTGGAAGTCTTTGAAAGAAGAGACTGAGAGTCGAATAAAGGTGGCGGCATGATGACATCAAAGGTAAATATTACACTGACAGAAAATTTCCCAAGTTTTTTGCTCCAATTTTTGGTTTATTAATAGATGATTAAATTCTTATGTCCTCTTTCAGGCAGCACCAGTATCCCTAAATCGTAATGAACGGTTTATCATGTGCAGTTGGTGTATTCTCCCGAGGGCTTGTCTGGGGAAATTTGGGTTAGCTTAACTTGTTAAAACAGGAACAGCAGCTGGCTGTAGACGGCAATAGTACATATTTCAGGTTCTGATCCTCTAACGATTGATTTAATGGGGAATGTTTTAACACTGTGCCTGCTAAAGCATAATCTCTTGACAAGTGCCTCTCAGGAAGCATTATGTTAATGGTTCAGACTTCAGAAGCAACTAATTCAAGGAGAAACACCAGGTTTGTCTAATTACTGACATACAGACTATATCGTAGATCTTTCAGCTGTAATGTAAAGGTCATGTTATATAAGAGGAACTGTGAGTTCGAACAGAGGTGTAATTTAATGGTCATGTTATACAACTTCCTTGTTATAGATTTCGGACAACTAATCGCGATAAGGATCGCAGTAGTAGTTTCTCGTGCTGTATTTATATGGTGGTGCTGAGTCGTGCGACTGCGTCTATAACAACTCATTCATGTTAAATACCCCAAATAATGGAGGATTTTATTATGTCATGTGAACGTCAAGATGAGCTCATAAGTCTTGTATTGACTCGAGTATTTTTGTTCCTCTAGAAAATGAAGGAACATGCGTATGAATGTTGTTCTTGTTTTGTATGGGCAGGCAGAGATTGTTGTCAAAACATCAATAAATACCTGGTACGTTACAATTACATTGCTACATTAACTTGCTAGTACTACTCCATACTCTGCTTGTATACCATATTGATTGTCATGTCATGTCAAATTAGCGAAAATGACTTCTAACGGTGCGTTTCAAGCATCTCATTTAATTAAACAATGTCTTAATTGTTCGTACGTGATGGCTAGGCAACCACAAGCATGTAGTAGCGAATAACAATCATAAATTCTACTTCAAATACGTGGTGGGCTAAGGTTCATTTCCATCACATCACAGAATTTTATAAAGATCTTGTTTTTGTTCTTGAGAGCTTTTAATGAACCGCCTTAGCTTGTGGGCGAGTAGATTCGAGTCGATTTCATGTCTACATGTGCCTGCCTGCGCGGGTTTTATTTTATGTGCAGGCAGGATGTTTTGTTGAAACTTCTTGATTTTGGTACTTGGAAGTTGGAACTTCTGTTAAGAACTGGAGTTCCAACTGAACAAATTTGAGTACTATTAGTGGAAATTTGGAAACTGACCATTAGTAACATTTTGAAACAGAAATACTAAAAAGTTGCTCCTAGCTAATTAGGTTTCCAAATTATTCTTCAGATCCGTCACTTTATTGATATCACCAAATGAACTTACTATACAAGACCGCGAATTATTGGATAAGGTGTAGCGATTAATTCGTAGTCGTGTGAGAAATTTTTATCAAGCAAAATGACTGAGTACATGCGGTTGCACTTGCAAAGACCTGTTTTGGCAATAACTGAGCATGGATGTGTGCAGCAGTTTAAAATGATGTATCGGAACTTATCTTATTTTCTTATCTTCGTAGCAGATCGAACAAGAGGAGTAGAAATCCATAACGTAAGTAAGGTGGCCAAACACTACACACATACTGTCACACATACACAATAATGCAATGTGAATTGATCGAACCACAATAAAATTGAAACACGCCAAGATATATATAGCCCTACAATTATATACGCCCGTTACCAAACAATATCGGTGTAATTCGTGGTTTGGAATTTCGAATTACACCAGTTAAAATTACTAATAATAGGTTTATAAAACTAAACAAGCTAATAATGAATGCCTAGAACTAGAATGCTGGGGTCAAGAGGCAGAGAAATTTGACTAAATTAGTCATCATCTGAGGAAAAACGTGTTCCGGCATTGGCCAGATATGTAAATGCATGTAACTTAGGAGTATACTTGAAAATCACCGACGTTCAATTATCAGCCTCACATATGGCAATAATCTCAACTCTTAAGTCTCTAACTCTCAATCAGTCCATGCTAGGTTCTTCAATGATATGATGATCATGCATATATCTTTGCCTCAACTATAGGAAACTAACTTGTAAAATAGCATAGGATTCATCTTTCTTTTGTTATAACTTCTTCATTCAAATGTTTAGTGTATTATCTGAAAATTACTTCAGTTCAGTTCAATTCAGTTCGATTTAATTATAATTTATACCTTACTTCAGTTCAGTCCAGTTCAATTTAGTTCAATAAATTCTAATTAAAGATAACACAACTTTAAACTCTATTTTCTCCAATTAGAATTTACTTGAACTTAAGTAAGGTATAAATTATAACTAACTGAACTAAATTTAATTGAATAAAATTGAACTGAATTAAATTGAATTTAACTAAATTTGTTAAGGATAAATCAATAAAAATACTAACTTGTTTATAGGTGTGCTAACTAATTGTTCTTGTCTCACGGTTGATAATTTCAATCCAAAACACTTAAAAGAAACAACGCTTGGGTAACAAATAGGTTTGCTACCATTAATTCTACTAATTGGTTTTGTCTCATGGGTATTAGAATACATTATCTTCAATTCTCACCTCATAATTTAATTTATATATTATTTCAGTTAAATTCAATCTAATTTCATTTTAGTTTAAATCAATAAATTTATATTAAAAATAACAGAAACTTAATCTCCATCGGTTTGTTAGTCAAGATATTGTTTTTTCAAAACACTTAAAAGAACAGCGCTTGGATATCAAATTGGTTTGCTAGCTTCCATTCAACTAATTAATTAGGCAATCGATCGATCAGTAATAATGAATATAATTAGCCAAGACTTTTTAAATTAACTTTTATGTCAAATTATTAGTATCCTCTTCAACATGTAGACCGACCAAGCATATGATCTTTTTCAGTACCCTATAAACACATCGATCAGGGAACTCCTAATACTTCACTATACATGATAATGAGTCCCGATTACAAGATTAGCCTAATCACTAAGGAAAACAAATCTCAACATCTCCTAATTTACCCATGTGTATACAACTTCTTGGTTCTTGAATGTAGTACAAAAACCAACAAAGTGCCCAACATACACAAGGACCCCCATATGATGAAGGTAGTTTGGTAACATGCATCTCCCATGCATTTCTCTTGCCCTTCGGTTCTCCCCTTTTTGTAGAGCAATGCAGCAATGTCACCGAACAAGAACGATCCTATTGGGATGTTAGACACCAAAATGTTGTGGTTTACACCGAAGTTCTTGGCTCCGAACAGTTCAGTAGTTGTGGATACGGATATTGAAGTTATGGCACCGGTGCATACGCCTATTATGGCTGTACTTATGTAGAGCCAGATGTCGTTTCCATCGATGATTAGTAGGAAGAACGATCCACACATCGGGGCCATCATGAATCCCATCGTGGCCGCTCTGGAAATGACGAATTTGTTCCTGAAATCATAACCTAACATTAATATAGATATTTATAACGGAATTCATCTCATATAACAATTTGAATTTATAATAAATTTTAAATGTGGTAGGTGTGAATTTTGTGGAATTCATGGAAGGGGAAGATATTAGTAGAAGTAATTGTTTGGAATTGGGAACTATATTACAATGTCGGTACATGAAAAGATGACGCAATTTAATGTCCTAGAAATTTAGTACATTATGGATTTGCATTTTTGTGCAAAGTAGGCAAAAGAGGAGTAGAAGAAAACATGGTAAGTTTGGCAATTTAGCTAACTTCATTTATCGTAACACATTTTATCACTCAACCTCTCATATGACTCTTAAAAAAGATGGAACCAATTTCTTATTTTTCTTTTTCTTTTTTAAAATGAAAAAAATGACTCAAACTTCCGATCTATTAGAATAACTTTCTATGTGATATGTTAATTTATTATTCTATGTGATATGTTAATTAAAATAATTGAACTTAATAGTATGCGGGTGGAACCATTTGTAATTTTTCCCAGACTTCTTATTCTACTTCTAAACAATCTTATTTTGGCTAATTGGCTGCTATCTGATGGAATTTAAAAATCTTTCATTAGAAAATATAGTAAAAAGAAAAGAAAATTCATTTTGCAAAAATGGTTCTCCTTCAAAGTGGTCCAAAACATGCTTGCCTATTTTGGACTACTGAAATTATGTTGCAAACACAGACAAAATATTAGTACTCAATGTTAATAGTGCAATCCAAGCATTGCATCAATGTCATTAGTGTGATTTAATTTTGGTGGTTGTGGGCTGAATGATTTAATTATTGTCTGGACGTTGATAAATTGATCATTAGTACATGCACACATTATAACGCCAATTACGACACAATGATATTGACCCGATGTAACCTATGTGCATTTCTAACTTTACCCTAACCCGAAAAATGGAAGACATGGCCGGATCTTACTTTCAAGTATTTTGATTTTAGAGAAGAAGAAAAAAAGATAGATCTTGCACGTAAACTTACTTGAGGAAAAAGTAGTCGAGAAGCAAGGGAACCAGGCGACCGAAGAAGCTAAATGCAGAAGACAGCGAAACCAGCGAAGATGTCCCCGAACATCCTCTAGACTCCGCGATCTGACCTAAGTTGTTCAAATAAACTAGACCAATCGTCGCACCAAAGAAATACACAAAAAAATACAACCAAAACTCGACTCTTCTTAACATCAACTTCGGCCCAATTTCTTCGCGAATCCCTACTCCAAATTCTTCCTTCGCGACAATCTCTTCAACATTCTCCCCATTTTCGGACGCACACTTCTCAAGCCCTTCTACATGAACCCTTATCAAGCACTTGTTCTCCATTTTCTCCCTAATTTTCTCCACCATTGGAATCATCAAAGGTAGCAACAAGAACATACACATCCCTAAGAGTACAACCCAACCGTTGAGATTCCGTGTAACCACTGATCCCAGGCTCGTCATAACTGCAAACGTCCCGGTAATCATCGTGATCACAAACATCATAAGAAAACCACCTGCCAATCTCCTTGATTTTTTTGCGTCAACACCCATAGCAAATGGAGCTGCCAATAAACACACCACCAAAGGCACAATAGCATTCAAGAATAGAAACGCCTTTGCTCTGTTTCCCCTGTTTTTGGCAGTTACAACATCCACCATGTCAGTGTAGATCTTGGCACTCAATCCCACGTAGCTAGTCGATAACCCGACCGCCATCTGTCGATCCAACGGAAAGTTCTTGATTGCAATGATGTAACAGACAGTGTTAATCCAGCATATGCTGTTTCCCGCTAAAACAGTCAGTAGAAAAATGTGGGAGTAGGATAGTGAAGAGAGTTGATTGGTTAGGAAGAGGAATTGTAACCCGTAGCCGATCAGCCCGAGTAAGGCACCGATTAGTAGGACTAGCCAGAGAGGTAAATGAGTTGCTGCGATACCGGATATCCAACCGAGGAGCTTACCGGCATCCGAGGCGAAAGCGAGGTTGTTTAGTTGGAGTTGGGAAATGGAGAGGAGGCTTTTGAGCTCAGAAGAGTAGGCTGGGAGATTTGAATTGGTTCCATTTATGGATTGTAACCACATGGCTGCTATTAGGCTTAGCCATTGGAGAGCCATAGGTGGTGATTGAGTTTGAGTAGGTTGAAGTAGAAAATTTTGAGTTCACTTGATGGAGATACTGGTTTAGAACTAGAGATATAGCAATGTTTCAAGGCTGAGATATTGTATTGTGATTCATATTGTATTGTGATTCTGAGAATTGAATGTCGAATATTGTGACATGTTTATAGAGTGTGAATTGAAGGTTGCCTTATAATAACGTTTTGATATAGAACTAACAAGAATAAGATTTTGTTTTCCATTAGTCATAAATTCGGTCAAATATTATAATATATTTGAACCTTTTAAAAAAATAAAGTAGCTACGTACTACGTAAATATGATTAAAAATACTCATTTTATTAGTTAAAAAAATTATATTATAAATAAAATGTATTTAGTTAAAAAAATTATATTATAAATAAAATGTATATTTTATTTATAATAATAATATTAATATTGATAACGATACCATCTTAATAAATAATATCGATAATTTTGTGGACTAGAGTTGCCTTGGATACACTCTGTCTGCCGTTTTAAGTAGTGAGCCTTGATGCTCCTTTTGCTTTGGACATGATATTTGGCGGTTGTTGCTATGAATTAAATATTACACTTTTTCTCACTTTCTTTGGTAGATTTCGAGAGAATATATATTTCCTCTTGTATATTGAATTAGATGATTTCTATATGAAATAGCATCATATAAAGTACCCGGTTACGCGGCTGAAATTGACATATGATGGTGAACTGGCTATGTATTTGTAATTGAGGTGTTTTTGTGAGTTTGTGTCGAATAGTGATAAAATGTGATTCTATCCCTCAATTGAGATTTACATGTTAACTTGTCAAATCACATTTAAATAGTTAGAAATCTGTCATCAACATGTGAGTTTAACATAAACATCCTTGACATTCAAACTGTATTGCAGGAGTACTTGTTTAGTTGTTTATACTATTTTCTCCAAGTAATTTATGATATTATAATGTGTTGTATTGAACTTATTAAAATTTTATTATATACTTTCATTTGAGTATGCATTATTAGTATTATAGTTTAAAAGTAAATTTATAATTAAATTCGACAACAATTGATAATGGCAAAATTTCATTGGAATGCATGTAATATTGTGATTGTGTCAAATGTCTATGTAAAATTCATGTGATTGTGTCAAATATCTATGTAAAAATGTATGATTTAACTTAATTTTTTTTCAAATGGTTAAAGGGTGACTGGAACCCGACCTATTAATTGAATATGAAGCGTCTTACCAACTGAGCTGCAATTCGTTGTCAAATTTAACTTAAGTTGAAACCATACCACTTTTATTGGTTAATGAAGCTGAAACTTAATAAAATAAAACAAGCTTACTTGAATCAAATAAAAATTGAGTGTTTGACTACAAACTTTGAACTAAAATTTTCAACTTTAAACAAATATTAGTAATATAAAATTGAATTCTAAAATTTTCAACTTTAAACAAATATTAGTAATATAAATATTGAATTACTAAATTTTTCAAATTTAGTCGAATATTACTAATATAAATATTGAATTACTAAAATTTTCAACTTTAAATAAATATTAGTAATATAAATATTGAATTACTAAAATTTTCAACTTTAAGCAAATATTAGTAATATAAATATTGAATTACTAAAATTTTCAACTTTAAACAAATATTAGTAATTTAAATATTAAATTACTAAAATTTTCAAATTTAATCGAATATTAGTAAAATAAATATTAAATTACTAAAATTTTCAACTTTAAACAAATATTAGTAATATAAATATTGAATTACTAAAATTTTCAACTTTAAACAAATATTAGTAATTTAAATATTGAATTACTAAAATTTTCAACTTTAAACAAATATTAGTAATTTAAATATTGAATTACTAAAATTTTCAACTTTAATCGAATATTAGTAATATAAATATTGAATTACTAAAATTTTCAACTTCAAACAAATATTAATAATATAAATATTGAATTACTAAAATTTTCAACTTTAAACAAATATTAGTAATTTAAATATTGAATTACTAAAATTTTCAAC
>JAYMSP010004001.1:0-17724 GCA_036897095.1 Plantago elongata
AGGAGAACGACGATTGCGAGCAATTGCAGGAGGATAGAAGAAAGTTCGACAAATTAAAGAAAATTGTTCGAACATGATAGGGGATCGACAATAGTGGGTTGTTCGATCATAGGAGAAATTCGACATATTAAAGAAAATTGTTCGAACATGGGTGGGGATCAACAACAGTGGATTGTTTGATCAGAGAAGAAAATCAATTCAGTTGAATCGATCTTGAGAAAGAAGAGAAAATCGATTCAGTGGAATCGATTGCAGGAGGAAAGAGATGCGCATGAACAATTGAGAGATAGAAAATGGAGAAAAGAAATAAGGGCAATCAAAATTGCATTGAGGGAAAAGATGAGAGGTAGGACCAATGCTCGTTGGAGATACCATGAAAGAACTATTTTCCCTATCTATTCATAGAATAAGAAGGGGTATATATACAAGTACAAGCTATAATCTAAATACTAATCTAATCAGGAAACTAATCTAACTATAGTTCTATAATATAAAAGACTAATCTAATAGACTAATCTAATTAGGAAACTAATACAATTACATAGTCTAACAGGAAGGAATTAAAATGAGTTCGAGATTAACCGGAAAGTTTCAGTTTTAAACTTTGAAGAATCACAGCCCCCAGGTCCTTGACAAAATTCCAACTTCATTTAGAGGAGGTTTTCTTTTCCTACTTACGAGACTAATTCAATCGACACAAGTACACAACTGTTGGACACTTTTCTTCGAACGGTGTTTTCTATATCTACAAGTCTCAAACTCGAAATTTTATTTAAGTATAAGTCCCTTGCTATTTGAACCAATCAACATTAATTTTACAGACGGAGTTGTTGTTGATAAACATATTCAAATTATATTCATAGAAAAACGTATATTCAGTTGATTCCAGTTTAATCTTAAGTATTTTAATTACTTTTATCGCACAAAATTCCTAAAAAAGTAATTAAAATATAAAAGAAGGTGATAAAGTACGATAATAAATAAAGTAGAGAAAACAATGTATGATAGTAGATTTTTTTTTCCAGATGAAGTTAAGGCGAACGAAAAGAGATACGAGAAGAACTGAGGGTACATTAGTACTGATATTAACTTTTGTATTTTTCATACATTACCTTTTATTAAGAACTTAGATATTTTGATTGACAATGTGTACATTTTTATTAATGACATATATTCGTCTCCATATATTTGTCTCTATATATATTACTTCAACATATTCACTCGATCAGCATGTTCATCCGTTTATATTTCATTTAATTTAATATAATGGTGCTCATATTATATTGAATATACAAAAATAAAATTTTCATAAACATTTATTTTATATTTTACTTTAGACACTATATAAAATCCTGTATTTTACTTCTCACTTAGCGTATCTTATTATTAGTTCAAATCTAAAGAAGTGTATTAAAAATTATCATTTTCACACCGCGTTACAATTAATATTAATTCATTACCAGTGAGTGGTACAAACATTGTAAAGTGTAAACTACCATATACAAAAGCCAATGAAGCAAGGTTATGGAGTGAAAACTTGCAATACTACGATAGTCACTATGTATCATATACTGAGTTATGAGAGAACAATAAGCAGTTACCATCACCGTATAACAAGATCGTCAATATGTCCGAGTGGTTAAGGAGACAGACTCGAAATCTGTTGGGCTTTGCCTGCGCAGGTTCGAATCCTGCTGTTGACGATTTTTTCCCTCTTTTTGCTATCTTCTTCTTCTTTTAGACTTTTCCCAACTGCGGGAAACAGAACTTCTATCCCATGCAGCAAATCACCACTTCATTTTGACTACCTTTTATTGTCTCTCTTTCTAAAATTATTCATATTTCCCTAAAAGCTTGTACAGTTTGAATTCGCTATTAGCTTGTTATCTACTTCTTCTTTTAGAATTTTCCCAATTGCGGGAAACGACAACTTCTATCCCACGCAGCAAATCACCACTTCATTTTGACTACCTTTTTCTTCGCTATCCAATTTTTTCCTCCATGTTATTTTACTTGGCGCCACAAAATTTTAGGAACGTATGTATTAATGAAAGATTTGATAGACGAATTAATGTTCTTAATTATATGTACAATGTTTTAAACAATGTCAATAAAGTTTATGAGTGAAGATTTAATTTTTTTTTTATGTATGTGTATATCACCGATCTTAGCAAATCGTTAATGTTATTTATTATAACTGGAATTATTGTACGTCTTTTTTAGTCTTTTTATAAAGCCGTCTCTCAGAATATTACTAATTTTTAATATTATTTACTTAGTCAGAAATATGTAAGCACCTTTTGAGTTATACCAGAGAACACATCTTTACCCAATAGAGAAGACTACTACAAGTTAAAGCATACCTACGTTATGAGCTTACTTAATTATGATAATCATATCCTATTGAGTGTTTTTATCAGGAGCTTCTTAAATTTATTTAGGCCTAATTTACTTAGAGAAAGAGAAAGGTTTAATTCCTTGCAAAGAGAATTTATGAAAACATCTATTCTTTCTTTTATTTTATCATAGTTAACTCACATACGATTTATAAGAATGGAACACTAATTGAGATATAAAAAGTGGAATAGAAGATCCGGACTGAAAAAATTGTCGCCAGTAGACTAACATATATGGTCAATTAAAAATATCAAACAATTGGCCATGTACAAACTCATCTTGAAATTTCAGCTCTTTTAACTTTTCAATGAACTTGATAAAGTTAAATAGAAATTTCAAACACGCAAAAGATTTCTAACATAATTGGAAACATCACAAAAATCATATTTCCACCACGAAATCCATTTTGATAATTTCATGCTCCAGAACGAAACTGTCGGTTTTCATTTTTCATAATTATTGTCCAAATATGTTTAAATTTGCAAAAATTACAATATAGTACCTTCGAAAAATATTTTATTAGAAATATTAAAATAATACTTACTCTATAGGAACACGGTCATATTTTGAGTTTTGGTCAACAAATAAGAAAATGGTAAAGTTGTATAATGTATTAACAGAATTTAAGCTAAGTTGGATAAACATAATATTTCTCAAAAATGAAAATGAAAACATTTTCATAGTACATAAAAAATTATCATTAGAGAATCTTCATACGTAACGGAACGAAAGAATTACCATTTCTTTTTTGTTAACCGTACAGCGAAAGTTGTTAGGGTTGATGAAGTACAACAAAATTAAACAATAAGCTTGTCTTAGAACCATCTTGTTCAGCATATGCTTATCAGTTCGATGATATTATTTATTTTTATAACAAATTTATTACATGAATACATAACTTTTAACTGATATAATCAAACTGATTTGATAAGATTGTCCAGTAAGCTTATCAAAACTTAAGTTAGTTGATTTATTCTTATATATTTTATATTCCCTCCGTCCAATCTTTTTTTCATATTACATTTTGATTCGTACCAACTTCATCTTCTCATCCCTTAAATGAAAATTCTATCTCTAATTTATACCTATTTCTAATAGTTTATTTAATTTTTCTCCTACTTTATCACCATCTCTCCTACGTTATTAAATACTCCCTCCGTCCCAACTTCATCTTCCTTTATTCCATTTTGATCCGTCCCAACTTCATATTCTCATCCATTAAATAAAAAATATATCTTCTACTTTATGCATTATCTTTCTTGTCTCTTCCTGGTGCACCCCCTACTCACAATGAATAGGGGATCCACATGAAATAATGTCACACGGATTCCACACTATTTGTGAGAGGTGGTGCACCTAGGAAGACCTAACATCAGATAAACCCACTTTAGTCACTAGTTGTTCTACTTTTTTCCCACTGTATCATCATCTTTCATACTTTATTCAATTTTTTGTTAATACTTATGTTCGACCCCGCCGAAAGATAAATTCGGGACGGAGTGAGTATTTTTCATTACTTTATCAACTTATTTGCTACTTGATTTATATTTTTTCTTAAATTTATGTCTAACCCTGCAAAAAGATGAACTCCAAACAAAAATAGTATATGAAATTATTTTACTTATCAACTAAACATTACTATAAAAACTAAAACTAGTTAAACGATCACCTACCAGCTAGCTTATCAACTACACCTAAACATGTAAACATGGACTAGTTTCAATAAACATAGCCAAAAGTCGGCAGTATAACATTCCACCTAGTATGAAAACTATAAGAAAAGCAAGATACCCTAAAATTGTCATAAAATAATTGACGCTTGATATTTATTGGACACCTCAAGATTTCGGATTAGGCCACGAGCTTGCCACACGCCGTTTACAGATAGACCATTTTTCACCCTACACGTTTCACTCTCTCATTGGCCACTTCCATTCATAGCCTACTAGATCCCTTCTATTTAGCTCAAACCCTTCATTCTTCAAGGAAACTCACTCACAATCCACAAATCTGCATTTCAATTCTCCACCATTTATCATTTCTCTTCAAACCCTCTTCTCAAAATCGAATCTTGACAATGTTTCTTGAAGCCATTTCAGCTGTTTCGTTGCCTTCTGCTGCTAGTCTTGCACCCAATTCACCCGCTTTGTCTCAGAGCTTGTGCTCAATTTCATTGTCGAAAAAGAGGGATCTTGTTGTGGTTGGTGCCACGAACAATGCGGTGTCTATGCCGCTAACGGGTGTGGTGTTCCAGCCGTTTGATGAGGTGAGGAAGGACGAGCTTCTGTTGCCAATTGCTCCTGACGCCTCGCTTGCTCGCCATTTGTTTGTTGATGAGTGTGAGGCTGCTATCAATGAGCAGATTAAGTAAGCCCCATTTTGTTGTTTTTTGCCTTTTTGTCGTGTAGAAGTTCGATTTAGTTGTGTTGTTTCATCGTTGTTTACGAGGTTCTTGCGTTTCTTTCATAAAATGCTTATCTGAATTGTGATTCTTGGATTGAATTGGGATTTATTATCGGGTTGTAGAAAGCTATAGTTCTTTGTGTTAAAGGGTATCCAAGAATTTGATGAATAGATTGGCTAAATGAGATTTGCTAAGTTATTCACATGTGCTTGTCTCATTTTTTCGTAAATTTGAAGTGTTTACCTACCTAGATGTGAAAGAGTGTTTGCAGAATTTCTTGAGAAGGGATTTGTGCCTTGACATAGAGCCATCAGTCCTTTTTCTGTGATTGTGAATAGTAGTTGAAGAACAAAAGTTAATGTCATGTTAAAGTAGGTGATTGGTGATTACTTTCTCAACCTGGTTGCTAGATCTTTATTGGAGAAGCTCTTATGCTTTGAAAATCTTTTTTTTTTTCTTTTTTTTGTTAAGTATGATGTTTTGTTCGATTTTGTGTCAATAGCTTACTCTGGCTGTGGTTTCTTGTATTTAAATACTTGAAATATTGATGTTTATGTTTGTTGCTTGGTTTGATGTTACTTTCTTTGTTGCAGTGTGGAGTATTCTGTATCCTATGTCTACCATGCTCTCTATGCATACTTCGACAGGGATAACGTCGCACTAAAAGGCCTGGCGAAGTAAGTTTTTATTAACTCTCTAGAGTAGTTACTTTGTTGCCTTCAAGTTATGTTCTTAGTGTTGTCTTAACAATATGTATGATGATGTATGGCCAGGTTCTTTAAGGACTCAAGTGTAGAAGAAAGAGAGCATGCAGAGAAACTAATGGAATATCAGGTAATGCTGAAGCTTGTGTAATATTGTCTTAATACTGTGTCATTTGGTTATCATTGACTCTAATAATTATGTCCTTACAGAACATGAGGGGAGGGAGAGTGAAGCTACAGGGTATAGAGATGCCAATTTCAGAGTTTGATCACGCTGAGAAAGGTGACGCGTTGTACGGTGAGTCGGTTTGCCCTTTTCAGGTCTTCATTCTTTCGATCTTTGTCATCTGTTGACGATTGTTCAATGTCTTAATCTCTATGTTCAGCTATGGAACTAGCACTGTCCTTGGAGAAGGTGGTAAACGCGAAGCTTCTGAATCTTCACGCTGTAAGAAACTTGGACTATTTGTATATCTAGACTGAATTCCTTGTAAATATCCTGCAAGCTGAAGTTTTCGATGTTTCTCAGCTAAACTTGCTTTGTATAAATTGCAATAGGTTGCTGGCAGTAACAATGATCCTCAGTTGTCTGATTTCATCGAAAGTGAATTTCTGGTGGAGCAGGTAAAATTTAGATGCATGCACATTTCGAATCATACTTGCCTTGAAACAAAAGATTTCAAACATCTTATATCACTGAACAAAAGATTTTAGTGCATGCCTTTCGAATCATACTTGCTTTGTGTTCGTTTGATCAGCCTTGAAACAAAAGATTTCAAACATCTTATATGACTGAACAAAAGATTTCCCCCCACCCTATACTTTCAAAGAATTTGTTTTTACCCTTGCAGAAATTTTCTTATCCGATATACCCCTAAAACTACTTTTTGACGTCGCTATCATCATCCCTCTTCTTATGCTTTTCTTTACTCTGTGTTGGCAGGTTGAAGCCATTAAGAAAATATCGGAATATGTTGCTCAGCTGAGGAGGGTTGGAAAGGGACATGGTAAGCCAAGCTTCCGATCATACAAACTTCCTTTCATTCTTATAATTTTACATAAAATTTCTAGATAAATATGCAATTGTTCTTGTACGCGCAGGAGTTTGGCACTTTGATCAGATGCTCCTTCAAGGTGCTGCTGCTTAAGGGCGTATGGCATAATATCCGCATTAGATAGCGTAGTCCGGTTAGCACCACCTAGTAGCAGTACTATTAGATCTTGAAATAAGAATCTTGTTTGCAGACCCAGTTATGGTTTTCGAATGATGTTGTGATGCTCAGCTCCTGATAATGAATGTGTGACAAAAATGGTTTTAATAGACATGTGATTCTATGGATTCATGTTCTTATTGTTTACTACTTTACATAACAAAATTGAGACCCCTGAGAATCAGAAGATATGCTTGGTGCAATCCATTAGATCAATTCACATTTCCTGCTTGACCGGAAACAAAATTTCCAACAGAGAAGCCGCTTTTTGTTCTTGTTGTTCTGTGTGTCAGTCGGAGACGAAGAGTGTATCATCTCCCACATGACCTGTATATCTTCATATCCTCCACATGCTTCCATATCTTCATACAGCATTATCAGCCCCTTGCTTTTCTCTGCAGTAAATTATAAGCATCAGGAATTGAATTGTAGATGTTAGCAGAAATTAGCTTAGAGACTGCCTCTTTGCAAATGTACGAGTGAAGGGCTGCGTACAGCACGCACACCCTCCTATAGATGCAAAGAAAGCGCTTAAGGCTCCCGGTTTGCTCAACTACTGAACAAACAAAGTTTTGGATTTCTATACAAAACCACTCTGCTACTTCCATTTATAGTATGCAACGCTAAAGCATTAGTTACCTTTCGCCTTGAGTCTGAGATGTGAAGCGGCACTGGAAAGCACATCCTTAATTCGGATGGTGAATGAGTTCTTGAACATGAAGCAAAACTTCCTCATCCTTTTCTGTTGGGTTAAAACCTCATGCTTGATGATTCATGACTTCATGTCTATTTATATTCTCACTCAGTCAACTACTCTACCAAGAGCCAAATGAAGCTCTCTAGCTAAACAACAAAAACCAGCCGACACAGAAGGAAGCAACAATATGCAAGACAAGAACTCATCCTTCAAATCTTGGCCCTTGCTATTTTTTTTCTATCCTTTTTTTCAACTTAACAATTCATGGCGATTATGCCCTTCTATGATGGATATTCGATATAAAACAGATTTTCTGATGGTTTAGAAATACAAATTTAAGTTCAATCAAGACTTTTAGCAGTTTAAATTATAAAACAATTATTGTTTACTGTAAAGGAGACAATTTATAGGGCCCTAATCCAACGGTTGGTTGGATTTTCTCTTAGTGGCTTTGTGCTTGTGCTGATACTCTTACAATATAAAATGCCACTGATATTTGCTTAATCACTAAATTAAGTTCCATCATGATTTTCTCTTTTCTCGGTTTCAGATTCATATCTAGATTGTAGAAGTATATGTAGCTTTCTATTAAAACCTGAGACATCAAACAAGCCATAATCAAGACGTAACCGGTTCAATACATTTTCTATTAGAATATTCGGTTTCATTAACTGTCTGACATGACTCGTCGCTTACCCCTTAAATCGTGGTGTACTACCTCATGAACGAAGACTCTTTACGATACCAAGTAACTAATTACTGGATATTACTCGCGTATGGAAGCAATTCAAGGAGTATCTCTTGGTCATTGACATAGATAGGCTGTGTGGGAGGAGTCGGGTAGTGTATCAAAAGTTGTTTAAGTCGCCAGAACGATGCCAAAAACAGTTGATTGTTTGGTCAACTTCTCCTGTCTGATTTAACATCACTGGCAATAAAAGTAGAAAGCTACTTCAAAGTAAGCATGTGGACTCAACAAACCTTGGTAATTTATAGAGTGAGCATGTGCACTTAACAAATTCTGGTAGTCTGGCCACCCCAAGCAGGTACGCCATCAACTAATGTCACCAAAACTTGGTTAATCATTGAGCTTAGTGCGTACCCAATGCTAGCGTTGTGATGAGATCCTAACAATAGCTCGTGCTCAGCTCGTTTTGCTTTTCCAAGTCAAGTCTAAACTCAATAAAGCTTAAGCAAGCTCGTCATGTTTGATACATACACTTCACAATTATATAGGAGTGTTTTTGTGGGCAACAAGCTCAATCTCACAATTATATAGGAGTGTATTTGTGGGTAACAAGCTCAATCTCGACTGGAGATCAAACCAAGCCGAGCAAGTTAAAATATTGTTAAGCTCATTTTCTTAACAAGTCAAGCCAAGCTTGGACTTGCTTCCTGCCCAATAAAGACTCAGCTCAAGAAGTACTAGTAATAAACAGAAGACAAAATGTAAAGACCAATTTGTTGAAGTAATGCACGGAAACTAGAAATCTAATTATAAATGAATCTCCAGGCAATGAAAATAGAGCAAAAAGATGTTCTTCAATTTGAGTAAAACATACAAAACCAAAAACACTAAACGAGAATTCAAGTGCTCAAAGTATAAGGATCCTACATCGACATTACACCAGCTGCAGAAAAATAAAATTAAACATGTTCTTAAGCTGTGGCAGCTTGGGCGGCCAGCCTCTTCCTTGCCTCCTCAATGATGGTCAACTTGATACCTTTGCCCTTGGGAAGGGACACCCACGGTTTAGTACCCTTTCCAATGGTGAACACGTTACCTAAACGAGTAGCAAACTCATGGCCAGTGGCATCCTGGACGTGAATAGTCTCAAAGCTTCCCTTATGCTTCTCACGGTTCTTGATCACTCCAACACGTCCCCTATTCCTTCCACCAGTCACCATTACAACATTTCCAACATCAAACTTGATGAAGTCGACAATCTTATTGGCCTCAAGGTCAAGCTTTATGGTGTCATTTGCCTTGATCAAAGGGTCTGGGTAACGGATGGTTCTCCCATCATAGGTATTGAGGTATGGGATACCTTTCTTGCCAAACTGAATCGATCTGACTTTGCAAAGCTTAAACTGCATGATCATAAATTCAGATGATTCAAGACATGGCAAAATGATTTGGATTTTTCTTCCATAGTTCATGTATAGTACTTCTGAAGCTAGTATCTTTGATATAGATGATAGCATGTGAAAATTATATAATCATCAAACAAGAACTCTAGGAACTTAGACATGGATTCATCGGCTTTCAAAGCACAACCAACAGTGTGAAGAGTGTTCAACAGAAATGCAAATGAGAATTAATTACCTTCGCTTCTTCATCCCTAACAGAGTGCAAGCGGAATCGACCCTTGGTGTCATAGAGAAGACGGAAATTCTCATTGGTCTTGGGGATGGAAACCACATCTAAAAAGTAGAGAAAGTATAATCAGCTATCACATGAACAAAAATCTATCGTACAGTAACACTTCTGAACAATCGAAGTGCTAAAAAGAAACTCCACTAAGAAGCTAATACAGAAGTATCAAAGAATCAATATAGAGCCTGAGTATTGCAATGGTAGGACGAACTAACCCATGAATCCAGCAGGATAAGTCTTGTCAGTCCTGACCTTGCCATCAACAAGCACATGGCGTTGCATCAGAATTGCAATAACCTCACGGTAGGTGAGAGCATACTTGAGCCTATTACGGATGATCAGCATCAAAGGCAAGCATTCCCTAGATTTATGGGGTCCAGATGATGGTTTGGGGGCCTGCACATCGTATATTCCGTATACATTTTCAGAAAATATTGCCCAAGTGTCTTATCAAAAAATCAATATGCCACAAATTAGCAGAAGCATATATGAACACGTGGAATAAAACCAAGACCTAAGTACAAGTTACTTACAAAAGCACCACCAAGCTTGTCCAGCATCCAATGCTTGGGGGCATTGAGCCTCTTCATATGTTTCTTCAAACCCCTTGCCTGAAATGCAAATAACACAACAGATATAAAGTTAACAGCAATACGAGATTATGCTTGTGACAGCATTACTTGTGCTCATTAAAAACCATATTAAAAACTGGTAAGTGTAATCCATGTTTTACCAATCAAATGCACAAGGCATCAGTAAATATAGAAACTACAGACAACATCGAAGGAGAAAAGACAAAAATGCAACAACAATAGTCGATAAACACATACACAATATGTTGACACATCATAATTGTGAAATGGGAAAAATAATTACGAGCTGCACACATTAACAAACAAGAAAGTCACATAGAACCACTATAATCAGCAGATTATGCATAGAGATACTGATCCAATGCATAGAGATGCTGATCCAAAAAGCTAAAATCAGTGTGTGCATAGAAAATACTTATTCAAAAATAAACTAAAATCAGTTTATCCATAGAGATGCTGATTAAAAAAAAGCTAAAATCAGTTTAGACATAGAGATACTGATTGAGCCTGATTCAAAAAAAACGAAGCTAAAAACAGTCCATCCATAGAGATTTTGCTTCAGAATAGCTAATATCAATACGAAGATAGAACCGAGCAAAAAGAATCGAACAGGTAATAATGCGACAGATAGGTGAACATACATGAATCTGGAATCAATTTGTCATAGCAGCTGACCAGAAACATAGAGGAATCATAGATACAAGGAAATCTAAATCAAACACTAGATCATAGATCGAAATTGAAATGTTATAGCTAATAAGATACAAATGATAAGATTGCTAATACAAAGATGAGAAGAAAGAACTCACCATTTTGTCGGATAGATGAACGGCGGCAAATCCACTGCGTTAGCTGAGATGATGGGGAGTGAAATAATGGAGAATGAGCTAGAGATGGTCATAAACCCTACTTTACTCAGCTTCATACCTATGGGCTCAAATCAGGCCCACGTTTTCTCTTATTGGGCGGCCCAATCTCGACCTATGGGCTCAACTCAGGCCTACACTCTCAACTATAAACCCAACTTCCTTTTCTTTTTTGAAAAATATAGCAATAAAACTATTCACGTTAAATTGTCTAATTTGTGTACCACCCCGTGTAAGTATGTGTTTTTTAAGTTTCAGGTGTCTGTATAGTCTTGCCAGCTTTTACTCGTAGAATTGTCCATGAATAATTATATTGATCTATATGAGTAAATCGTTATATATTGAATCTCCTATTTTACCTTTAATAGAGGGTAAATTTTATAAAAGTCAATGAAACATTCTACATTCACATGCAACACATATCATATATACCGTTGAAATAATAGCCTTACATAATAAACTTAACTTATGTAATTCAATTGGAATATGAATTGACTCAAACATTTTAGGTATAAAACAGTCATGTTGCAGCTACGTCACACCAGCATATCGTACTCGAGGACATTAGGAAACAAAGGGCCAACTAACAAATGCAATAGTCCAGTTTGTATATAGAGAGTAGAACAATGCAAACTACAATATAGATAAGGAAGCCAGTCAAAGAACTTATGGGAGAAATGCCCCTGAAAACTTTTTTATGTAATCGAAATAGATGTTTGCACTATACTTATGACAATTGTCCATCGTGGATGGTAAATGCAGTATCTAAAGACAAGCGTAGCTAAAATGGATGGAAATGCTCGTCTGATGAGAGCCTGGATGGCCTTGAAGCCTTCCATGCACCCGATAATTTTCAGGCCTATCGAAACCATTTTCCAAAACTTCAATGAAGATGAGAGATCCATAACATGGGAAGGGTTGCAACATCAAGAACAACGTCAACTCCATTTGAGCATCTGGAAACATCCTGTTCGACACAAGTACACAACTTAAAACTTCTAAAATTCGGAATATTGAGTAGGACACTACTTGTTTCTCTGCTTCTATGAACTATTAAGCTACTCTGCATACCGAAGAAAGACCAACATCAACACAAATCCATCATGTATACCACAACAGGCACAATTTTATACTGTGTATAATGCACCTTCATGCGTCTATATACAAGTTTTGTTTCATCCCTCTGACGTTGGCCAGAACTTTTACATTACCAGACTTTCAACCCAGTCTTGTTCTTAAATAAAATATCATCAAAATACAGATAACTCAGAATCATAATCACAGAAACCAAGTATGACATGATTGAAATTTCAAACTCGTTACAGAGACGTAATTACAAGTACAATGGTAAAACAATATGTAAATGCAATCAATCATCTTAAAACCTTTCTACGCAAACCCCATCTCTAAGAACTTCATAAGCATCTCTGCTTCTGGACTTCTTCATACCAGCAGTGAAGTTAACCTTGGACTTTTCACAAGATATGCAAGTTACTTTGACCCAAACAATCACCTTGGTCTTAATTCCTTCTACATCAGCCAGCTTACCTTTCTCTAGATAACCAGTAACAGTGGTTGAGAAACGCAGTACAGATGAGTCCTTGTAACCCACCTCGCATATCGATGGAATGTAAACTATAAGCTTTCCAGTCTCTTCATTAAACTCATAGTTGGTTGCATCACGTGGGAATACACCTATTGGAATATCGTACTCTTTAAGGAGCTCTGGCAATGGTTTCTGCATTTTTCCTGCAAACGAGATACATGTCAAGCTTAGTCAATTTAGGGCCTATCACATGCTCAGCACAAAATTCATAAAATTTAAGTTGATATGCTACGTGGAAAGATTAATGAGCTATAATAACATAACAGGATAACAGAATTCAACAATCAACGCTCACTGAGAGCTAGCGGGCTCCTAATACTACTCATATCCGGAAATTTTCAGCTAGGAAACTACCAAGCAGAAAATTCATTTGAAACAAATAACTGGTCTGTCCGGATGGGGGTTGATAGGATTGGGCAAGTTTCTACTAAAATTTGACCAGACCCAAAATAGGAGGGATGGACAACAGTATGCAAGCAGATTTGGTCTTTTAATTTTTAAACATTTTTTAGGCCAGAAAGTAACTCTCCTCAACCTCCCAATGCAATATGAGCTTCTTTCATCATCAAATTGAACTATAAGACATTTTAGTACTTCATATAAGTGGTACAGTCTCTTAGAAAGTGAAAGGACAGCATGAAATATATGAATTCTGCAGAAACTAAACTAAGTTTCTCGAGCTCCTTATAAAAGTCTGTCTGGTAGAAGGAACAAAACATCTTTCCAGTCATCCAGCCACAGAATATATTAACAGTGGGTTCACACATATTAACAATGTACAAAGCATGGATTTACATTACATGTGTGCAGGCTGCAGGAAGCAGAAGATGTGTAGCAATTAGCAAGTAGCAACCAAAGAGGCAAAAAAAATTTACTTTCTCCAGTTGCAAGTTAGAAGCCAGTACACAAGTATTAAAAGAATAGTATGTAGCAACCAGACTAGCCCACAATTCAGAGACAGTACGCCTTCACAAGCAAGCAGGACATGAATGTAGACACAGAGGGCACTGGAGTGGAGATGACAAACACTAACCTTTTAACTTGTTTACCAACCATTTTGCTCCTCCTTCAATGCTGGACGACATGGACTAGACAAAACATGAAATGGAAATTTTAATCAGCTGACATGAATCACAGATCACTCCCTCAAATCAATGACTATAACAATTTGTTCATCAGGTGAACTTTGTCACATCAACAAATGGTATAAATTCATAACAGTGCTAAACAAAACGAAAGCTTGACACCGTTCGAATGTTCAATAATCAGTTGTTCGATTACAGATTTTCATGTAAGGTTCTGCGTCTTCATCTGAATAGAACATAACCGGTCTGAAAGGAATTCTAGTATAAAAATGAACTAAGCATAACTGAATGAATCTAAAGGCAGTGATTGACTGCAGAATTTAAGGAATTTCAAGGTGATTGGTAAAAAAAACTTAAAAGCAAATGCAGTTTCTGGAGCCCAGCGGGTCGCGGG
The DNA here is from genome assembly GCA_036897095.1 of Plantago elongata. Lineage (NCBI taxonomy): Eukaryota > Viridiplantae > Streptophyta > Magnoliopsida > Lamiales > Plantaginaceae > Plantago > Plantago elongata. The sequence goes on from JAYMSP010004001.1 coordinate 14,335, forward strand.
CTTGTAATTCAAAATACAGGAAAAGTCGCATTTCGAAATGTCAGCTCGGACTAGACATTTGCAAATGCAGAATTTTCAGCATTTTGATTCCCAAATGTAGTTTGCAAATACAGTTTTTCCCGTACCAATCACTGTAAAAAATCGTAAAAATGCATTTCGAACACCACAAATATTTGGACGGGCTCATTTTAGCAAAACTTAAGTCATTGACCGCGTTTTCAAATGCAAAGAAACCAATCACTGCCAAACTGAACTTGAAATTAATGAGAAGTCATAAATCAAGCTTCCAATGCATTTCACAATAAAAACCTATATGGAAACCAGTCTACATTAATCAAACCAAAACAGTCCAAAAATAAACAGATGACAGACATTAAAATCCGAGATTTTTAACTTTTTCAAGCAAAAAGACGAATAATCAGCTCAGCTCAGCTCATTAATTTACTAGACTAGATACTCTACATCGAGATCAGCAAGAATTGAGAAAAAACCCGTAAATTACGCGAATGGAAAGAATGCGAAGAACGATTAAAAGCGCGGCTTACATTGATATCATTGCCGACGGAGTCGATTTGCTTGTTGGCCTTTTGACCCAACCAATAAGAACCCACCTTGTTCAATATCTGATCCATTAGCAGCTGAATTGGTGAGGTTTAATGGCGAATCGTTTCTGATCTGAAGATGAATTGGGTTCTCTCTCCAACTATTCAGCCCTAATTTGAGAGAGATGGCCGATGGGATTGTGATTTTAGGGGAGGACTGAATTAGTCCGATTGAAATTGGGGAAGCGTGTTGGTTAGCTGATCATTTTCTTTGCAGGCGTACAAGTCCTCGGTTAGTTTAGTCTTAGTCTACGTTATCTTCTCCGCAAACACATTTAATTCAATTTAATTTTATACTTATTTAATTTAATTAAAATATGTATAATCATATTTTATATAATAATTTAATTTAACTCAATTCTATTTTAATAACTATAATTGAAGAAAACATAACCTTACTGATTGATAGTGTATAAATCTGACAAAATTAAAATTCGAAGATTAAAGAGAGATAAGTCCTTCTTAATCCTTTAAAAGAGCAAGGTAATAAAGGCAGTTCGTCTTAATTCCCTCAACTCATCAAAAAATTCGTGGTAGATTGATTTTAGGTCAAGTAGGTGGTAGTGTTGTTATGAGTTCTGGCACGGGTATAGTACCGACCCGAGGAGGGTTCCGAGGGTTATCAAGTCTGAATGGGGATAAGTGCGTCCTTAGCTTGGTTGTTCAGTTCCGACCGAGGAAGGTTCCGAGGATGAACAAGTATGTCGGTACTTGTGCAGTTGTGTGCCTGGAAAGAGAGAAAGAGAAGGTTTGCCTTAAGACAAACCAGGCTCGGATTCAACGTAGTTTAGAGGTTGACGAAGCACAGATTCAGACCTCTAAACTTAGAAAGTGAAGTACATATTGAGAAGTTCATACTTACCTTATGAAGAGTGAATGAGCTCTTATTTATAGGTGAGGGTTTATTCAAGTGCTCCCTTGGATGAGTGAGAAGTGTAAGGTCCGGATTCATCCAAGTTTAACCTTATGGGCTCGTGATGGACTTGGCCCAAGTTAATTAGGTAGAAGCATTGGATTGTAGCTCAAAGGTTGAGAGCTCAAATATGAAGTGTTATAGGGTCAACCTCTTGATTTTTATGGAGTCGGTCTCATTTGAAATTCGAGGTCGGACCTTCTTTGAGATCCGGGATATGACATTAGTAATAAATATTATAACGCACTTAAGTCGTTTTATTTCGTCAATGCTTAGGTCGCACTTATTTGCACATAAAACTGATTAAGGTTTTATATTTAGTACTCCCTCCGCCGCTCTAAAAGTGAAATAAATTTTCGTCTTTGCGTCTCACCAAAGTGAAGCAATCATGGCAATAACTCCACAATATAACTCATTTTAACCAAATATTATTTGACATACTGTACTTTTTTCACTCAGTTAATATCTCAAACTCATTTTTAATTACATATTTCTATTGGATCACATATTTTTATTAAAAAATGTGTAAAATTAAAATGTTTCACTTTTAGAGGGACGAATGGAGTACTGTATACAAGGGGCTAATAAGAATAACTTTTTAAAGTAATTTGTCAACTAGTTCTGTTGAATATAACTTTAAAATATTGAAGCGTTTCAATTATAATTTTTCATGATTATGTTTGTTTTATCTTAAGACTCTGTTTACTATTAATTTTTCAGTTTTATGATTTTTTTAATAAAAAATTCATTATGTAAACGCACAGCTTTCAAACAAGCTAGCTGAAAAACTTGCTGGTTTGAGAAAATTGTGATTGATTTTGCTTCCCGATTGAATTTTAAGATCCTAAATGGAAAATTGAATAAATGAATAAATAATTAATAAAACTACATTGGGCACTAAATGTGGTTATCTAGGGTGGGAATAAATTGCTAGTACATCATTAAATGTTGAAAGTTTAAGCCACAAATTAAGTCAATTGTACCTTGTTATTATTAATTAAAATAATAAATCCAGCTTATAACCACCAAGGCAGTAAGCATTAACTGGGAATTCTATTTTAAATGTATTTATTTCATTTCTTTAAATTTTAAGAACCTTATTTGAAATGACTATTACCCAGAAAAACAATAAAAGAACTGAGAATTTTAACTTACAATTTGACATGTCAAAACTTCATGTTAGACGTCAGTATTTATTATTTTGTAGTATTATTTTTTAGGGTTCGAGGGATTATATTCTAAATATTTAAAAATATTGTATATAAATTCATTTATTTCAAAATTTGGGGGAGGTATCACCAGCCACGCTAAAACTATTGCACTTTTTATTCTAACTAGTACTAACTCGTGACGATGTCACGACATATTACACTTTTTATAAATAATAGTTATTTACCTATTAACATAAATAATAAATAATAAAAAATAAGAATTTATAATTTTAATAAAAAAGAAACAACATCCGTAACAATAGAGTACATAATAATAAGAATACGAAATAATAATAATTTGTACAAAAAGAAAAAAGGGAATGACAAAAAAAGTCCGAAGACTTCGGATTCCGGCACATATAACAAACCACACACACAACATACAAAGTATTGAAAATGATGGTTGTAGCGCCCCAAGATCCGGGTTCAGACGTCAAGAATTGTGACGAACCAAAATAAGTACATTTATTTAAAAGCTGAGAATCATTTTTCGATACAACCCAAAATATTCAGAGTACTATTGCGGAAGCTAGATAAAACAAAATACACATACTTTTATTCCTAGCCAGCAGCAGAGCAAGTCAGCTTGTCTGGAAATCTACCCCGGGTTCGCCCTCGTGCTCACAATCTGGGAAAGGGAAATATTGGAAAACAGAGAGAGCGT
>JAYMSP010004002.1:0-17711 GCA_036897095.1 Plantago elongata
GCAGGCGAAAATGATTGAGAAGTTCGACCAATTTATGACCACATTCACTCCGCCCCCACCACCCGGTAGTTCGTAGGCATGATCTGGGATGAGGACTGTAACTGTAACTATTCCAATAAGGCACTAGAAGAGGCTTACTTTGCTACTCAGGAAGCTAAAGCCAAATTCCGTCCCTTGGAAGAGCTGAATCAAGAGGAGGCTCCTAAAGGAGAATAAAGAGCTCAAATCCGAATTACAACAGCTTATTCTATTGCACAACAATCTACAGAGAAAATTTGAATCTCTCTCAAATTTATATGCCAGTTTGACCCAGTCATTCATGACTATGGGGGAAGAATTAGCAGCGACCCAGAGAGGCCAAGGCATAAAGAGATAACAACCAATGCCCTCCACAATTTAAGCTCCAACAAAGAACAAAGCTCCAGAACTTGAGGTTGCTGAAGAACCAAGAGTAACAACACGATGAAGGCTTAAGAGTGTGATTACCAAGGCCAAGGCCCTTGTTATATCCGAAGAAAAGAAGACTTCTGAAGACCAATAACAAGAACAAGGAGAGTTAGTTGGTCAGGAAAGGTGCAAGTCTCCAATCCAGAACATCTTTCATGATGATGATGAGACTGATCATGATGATCATCCACTCCAGAAGAGAAGGAGAGTTGGAAATACATTTGAACCAACAATGGAAGTAAGACCAATAACTGCTAGAACCCCTTCTGGAAACACCAAGTCTATCCCAGGTGGATCTTCCAACACAGCTTCCATAAAGAATGAAGAACTTTCGCTGGAGAAAGGATTGAATAGAAAAAGGCTCAGGGATTTACAGTTTGGTAGAACTTAACATAAAGAACAAGAAGAGAGACCAGCTACTGTCCAGATTGAGTATGTTAAGACTGATGACAGTCAATCAGCCTACATGTGCATTCATCTCCAAAATGGATATTGGATTCTTGAGCTAAAGCATCTTTGCTATACAAGAAGTTTTCAACTCAAATTTACAATCAGATGATGGCATGGAGAACCAACAAGCCAACACTGCTAAATCCTGAGCATACTAAGGCATGGCTTGATTTTGAAGTTCAAAAGAGGACTGAGGCTATGCAAAAGCCACTTGACTTTATATGTCGTTATCCAAAGCCTAATGATGTTCACAAAGTTCAGAAAATGGATGGTACATATAGCAAGAAGAACAAGTTTGGTGTCAAAGCCTACCAATCCTTCTATATCTACTGATGAGTATATGGATGGCATTGCATATCTTGAGATCATCTATCAGCATCATGAGTTATCTCAGTTTAAGGTAGACCATGCATGGGAATGGAGCAAATACTACTGGGTCAAGCTCTTTGTTACTTATAAAGACATTTTTGGATTAGCTAGAAAGTCTGAACTCTCTGTCAGAAGGCTTCTCTATGAATATGTTGAAGACTGCAGAAAGGTTGATGACCAGATCCATTGATCCAGAAAGGTGCTGAAGAACTTGTTGTTTCTGAACCAAAGTTTATTTTGAAGACTTGAAGACTAGTACTTTAGGATTTCTTACTTGGAGCTTGGACTCTCCTTTTGTCCTAATTTACTTAGTAGGTGTTCTAATTTCTGTTGATTGTATTTCTTTGTAATACTTTTGTAAAAGTTATCTTATGTTCTGCAATAGTTCTTTCTGATGATCATATTCTCATAAACCATTAAGAGAAAGATAACTTACCAGCAAAGATCACTTCTTGTAATTAGGTTGATGTTTACTCTCTGCACTTAATTAACTGATTGAATATCATTTGAAATAGTTAAGTGATGGATTATTTTCATTTCATGTTTGTAATAGGACTTTGAAGATAGTCATGGTTGACTGATCAAAAAGGGAGAATTTTATTAGGAATGTCTGTTAGTATTTTTTTGATCAATCACCATATGACTTAGCTTAGTATAGAAAGGTGACTAGTACTATTGGTTCACTTGAACATTGTAAAAGAGGAAATCACTTAGTATGGTAGTCTAGTAAAACTTGTAATAGGATTATTAGGTCTCTGATGTAATTTTATATTTTGAAGAAGGCCATGAAGAAGGATCCTAACAATGGATTTCAATTGAAGATTTGAAGTATGATTGCACAAGTTTTTGAAGACATAAGGTTAAGTCTCCTCAGATAGACTATGATCAGAAAGTATATTGTATAGTGAATATATTGCACATAACAAGTCTCTGAGCATATGACATCATTGAGTTAAGGAGCATGCTAGCTTTCAGAAAGGCTCATGTGTCCGTTGAGACTACATGACAAGAAATAGTACAGTGCATTAATTACACCGGCTGAAAAGTCGCTCAATGCATAGTCCTCTCTGAAAAATGAGAAAGGGACATCTGAGTACTCATTTCGAGATATCAATGGATTGAATTTTGAGAAGGTCTAACGAATACTATTCAAACGACTCTGAAATTCATCTATACATATCACCACTTAGAAGCTGTGAAATACTCACACGAACTATGCTGATATCTACTTACCAAGCAAAGTATTCTCTCAAGCATCTTACTACCATTCTCCAAGCTTTCAGTTGCGACTAACAAGCTCGAAGAGCGTTCAGTATTTCTAAGTGTCCTGAACATATAACAAGAGATTGTTATTCGTGAAAGAGTTGAACTTTCAGATACCCCTTATGAAGCTCATTCTTCAGAACGAATACCAATTACTTGGGTCAGTAAAAGAGAACCTACCATACATTGAATAAATGTATCAAGTAGTGTTATCTCTTCTAATCTCTCTAAAAATATAGTTGAAAAGTTATACGGGAACCTTACCTGACAATCAACTTATAACCAACACCATCAAGGCGTGGAGTACAAGAAGTACTTGATTTGAGAAATCAAGGAATAACTCCAAGGTTATCTTATTTACATGAAGTACTTGAATCTAGGAGCTAGGGAACAACTCAGTGGGAATATTTGGTTGGGAACCATTTGTTTGTAGGAATCTTAGAATAGGATATATTGTAAGGAGAATTCAATTGTCTGTTCTAGTGAATTCCAGGTCTCAGAAAGGCCAAGTGGACTAGTTAAAGGATTACGCCACCTTCATATACCACTATACTTGTTGTGTTGTTTACTATTATTTATTTACATTCCAGCATAACACCCACACACATTTACTACTGCAAAGTACAATTACATTTATCTATCGCTTAAGTCTTCCGCTCTCTGAATTTAAGTATCAGAAACCCACCGGTTTATGAGAAATAGTGTTTATCGACAAAAGTTGAAAAGACTATTCACCTCCCCTCTAGTCTTTTCCTTTGTTGTTATCTGGACAAACGGAGAAAACACAACCAAGGTACGTTTATCAGAATACACAAGGGAAGTTGGAAGGAGAGATTTATATTTTCATTTAAGTTGGGATTAGTTAATTCTAATATTTTTAGTCCTATACTTAAAAGTTACATGTGATGCTTTTGGATTGTTGTATGCAACAAATGTTTTGTCGGGTTGTTGATGATTCCATTTTTTAATATATGGAAAGACTATTGATGTTTAGATGATTATTTGACGTTTTGAGGTTCCCTTTTATTTTTTGGAAGTTGCATTTATGTCGCATTTTCAGGTTCATGGAAGATTCCTTTATTTTATAATGATAATAATTTTGTTTGAACGGTGAGAAAATTCATGTCATTTAGGCTATTTATGCAAAAGGACATGTGTGGAAAGTTTATGCATTCTTTTTTAATATTTTTTTATTTTTTTTGTATTTCTCTAGTGGAATTATTTGAAAGAGCTATTTTTACAACATTTCTGAAGTTAATGAATATTCATAAGTACATGGTGCTCATTAGGTAATTATTCCATGAATTGTTCATATATTCAATGAGTGGGATCTTATTGATGTTTTTGGTTTTACTTGAAGAGTCAATCTATACAGTAATTCCAAACCTAGATTTCTATGTTAGTGCAAAATGCTACACATGAAGAGGCAAATTGGCCGATTACGAATACACTTTTTTGTTTCAAGTTTTTTTTATTTGGTTATTATTGTACCTCTATGCGATCAGTTTTGAATGTGTACTACATGTTCACATGAAAAAATATTGGTATTAAGATGATGTAAATTGAACTATTTAAAATATATTGAAACACTGCTCTAAAATTAGCTAACGTGTTCACAAGAGTCTATCATATACTCCATCTGTTTCTTACGAACTTTCCAATTTACTTTCATCAGTAAACCATAATCAATTTTGACCACAAATAACTATGCAAATATCTTGATAAATTTTTAACAAAATGTGAATTGGTAATATTCATAACATAATTCAAGTTAATATATATTTAAAAGTAATTCATGGAAAAAAAAAGTTCACCTTAATTCTTGGACAATGAAAATCTAAAGAAAAAAAAAAGAACAAAACAAATCAATACTAAACAATAATTCTTGGACAATAAACAAAAACATATGCTAATTTTTGAATATTTATGTTTTTTCTCTTTTTGTTGGTTTGGTTAAGGATGTATCATATATGTTTATAGTTAAGTTGAAGACAACTAAGTATTTTTAATTTGATGGTAAGTATGTGGGGTTTGTGTTCATGAGTAGGAGGTTCAATTCTTGTCAGTCACAACATTAAAGTTTTATAATTAAATTACATTTGTCGGAGGCCCGTCGGCTGCCAGAAGTGTGTCGGTTGTGTTGGCCGGAGTCCTGTGGTGGTGGTCGAAGTTCGGTGGTTGTTATTAAAAATAAAATTTTTTTTAATAAAAGAATATAACGATAAATCAATATTTATTTCAAATTATAAATTATAAAAAAATTACTAAATTTGTTTTAATATTGTATATCTTATAAATGAAATTATAAATTAAGAACTAAATAAGTAAAACTATAGGGTATATTTGGTAAACACTTTAATGTACAACTACTATCCCATTTTAACTATTTATAACTCTTATATCACTTGAAAAAAATTCAAGTTACTTTAGCAATAACCTTTACTTGAAAATAATTGGATTAACCATGCAAGCTTCCTGGCTAGGATGATCATCGAAAACATCAAGCTAAAGAGGGTTGCAACTTGCAAGTTCTTTGTTGGGATAGAAGGAAATGTTGTGCGTCCAAGGGGAAGCCTCCGCCTCCCAGTGTCCATGGCAAATTTTCGGAACAGGGTCGCAAACTATGTCTTATTCGAAGTGGTCGATGATCCGTTCAATTACGACGTAATTCTAGGGCGTCCGGGGCTCAAACCAATTTAGAGTTGTATCATCTCCATGAGTCCTTATCTTTTAGTCGAAGTTGTCTAAATTGTTCAATTTTCTAGTGAGTTTGGTTGTGAACGATGAGCTGGTTATTGTTTCATCTTGTCCTTTTATCGTTATTGAGTCTTGTTATTGTTTATTTTTATTGAGTTTCGTTATTTGTTTGTGTTTTGCTTCTTTTGTAGGTGTTGGGTACAAACTGCATTTTTTGAAGGCGAATATGGGTGCATTTCCATGCACTTTCGAGGAAACCGGAATTCCAATACCTTAGACGGACTTCAAGAGAACAAATCGACACCAAGAACCAACAAAGGACGAGAAGAACTGATAGTTTCACTATTAACCCCCCTCCCCCCCTCAAAAAAAAGAATTTATTGCCTTGCTACGGTGCACATGTATTTGATGCAATTTCTTGCGGTACAAAACTTTCCTTAAATGACTAAGTTGCAACCTAGAACTAATGTATATCGAATTTTAGTTTGAGTGAATAAGAGTGCACACGAGAGCAAGATAGAAGGATGCACACAAGCAAGGTTTATGTTATGTGGTTATGTTTGTGAATAACTTTATTACGTTGTTACATTTAATTGACAATCATTTTATGTGTCATGACCTTCCACTAAAAGCGTTAACTATGCATCCGATAGACACGAGTTGAATGAACGACAAATACACAACATAATACATTTGTCTCCCAAAAACGAGCAAAAGTCACAATATTCCAAAAATTCTCAATTAGTCTAGCTGCATGATTCGTCGCAACGAGCAAATTCAACAGAAACAAAAATTATCGTTCCAACTTGCTCACTGCTTCTTTTTCCTCCCCATTTGAATCTTACGCTTGTTTTTAAAATTCTTTTTCTTTTTTTTTTCTTACGTTAAGAATAGCAACTCAGTGATCGAAATAATTAGTGAGTTAATATTGTTTCACAACTCCTTGAGTTTTTAAGGAAAATTAAAAATCAAAGGGAATATGTATTGCGAATGAAGGAAAGAAATAATTTCATCTTTGTACACTTTTTATTGTATTGTATCGTGTTGTATGTTGTGTTTTACTTTTGTTAGTTTCTAATTTCATTCATCTTTTTATGAAACAAGAACAAAATTTCTTCTTCCACACACAGCAAAAAAAGAAAAACATTCATCTTCTTCAATCAGAATCAATTGAGGACAATTGAAATCCCTAATTTCACACACTTCACACACTCTAACGTTGGAATTCATTGGTTGATTCAATTCGACGATCCTGTACACTTTGAAGATAAACACGAATATTTTTCATCCGATTTACTTTTGCCATTTTTTCCAATCCGAAACCCAAACTTCAATTTAGGGTTTTGTTTCGGGTTATCTGATTGAATACGTGTTGGAATGCTCAATTTTCAGTTTTTACTTTTAACTGTTTCACTGTAATTCGAGCATATAGTTTATTTACCTACATTCTTGGGACATGTTTTCATTTGTTTGCTACAGACTCCGGTTTTTGGTTGATTGTGTTGAAAGATAGGATTATTAGTTTGAAGAGGAAGGAAAACTAACTGGGTTTGTTTAGTTGTGGTTGGTGGAGAAGAAAGGTTTCAGTGTATGGGAGAAAATGAAGGATGGGTTGAGCCTATCCTGCCGACTGGGCTTTTGCCCGGGGCAGTCCCTCTTATGCAGCCTGTCGACCCTGAACGGTGGTTGAGAGCCGAGGAGAGGACTGCACAACTTATATCCTGCATCCAACCCAACCAGCTCTCTGAGGGGCGGAGGAATGCAGTTGCTGATTATGTGCAGCGGCTTATAACGAAATGCTTTCCATGCCAGGTTCTTGATAGGATCATTAGGGGATGCGGTTACTATGTGTTTTAATAAAGTTGTTTACGTTTGCTTTGCATGGAAACCTACTTACGTGCCTAAGATTTTGAAATAATGTTTCTAGTGTGAATTGTTTTGATTTCATATAGTTGGTGGAATTGCTAATACTCCAATATATTAGGAAGTTTGTCTTGATTCCTGCTCTGGTAACTTTGTTTTTAGAAAAAAAGAAGCAAGAAGTTAATATTTAAGTCACTGCAGTTCAAATTTGTACATGTCCAATACATGGGTGCAGACATTATTGAATATAATTGATTGTTGACTGTAGGTATTTCTCATTAGAAATGATTATTAGCTGGTCTTTATTCTCTTGAATGTAGGCATATGCCTGCTTTTTCCTCCTTTTAGTGTTGGTCTTTAACCCATTGGTCCTTGTCGCAGGTCTGTACCTTTGGTTCTGTGCCTTTGAAGACTTACCTGCCTGATGGAGATATTGATTTGACTGCGTTCAGTCACAACCTGATCTTAAAAGATACATGGGCCAGTCAGGTCCGAGATATGCTAGAGAATGAGGAGAAAAATGAAAATGCTGAATTTCATGTGAAGGAAGTTCAGTATATACAAGCAGAAGTACGCCCTAGACTAAATCCCAATTCTTCTGTTTACATTTATTGCTGATTCAACCTTAATCTGGAGTACCGCTTTGCAACTCGTTCTACTTCCTATAAAGAGAATTGCATGATTAACTTATCTAGAATAATGTCCTTTGGACTTCTAGTAATTTATACGATCAACCTACACAAAACTAGCTTTGTGATGTTTGCTATTACTACAGACATCGTCGATGTGAACAAATCACTCAAGTGTTGTGTCACATCCTTTGAGGGATTACTCTGTATTACAAAAACCCACGTACTGCCACATTCTTCTTTTGTATGATGATACAATTTATGTTACAGGTGAAGATAATTAAGTGTCTTGTGGAAAACATCGTGGTGGATATCTCTTTTAATCAAGTTGGTGGCTTATGTACGTTATGCTTCCTTGACGAGGTGAGTGGTTCAAGATTATTGGAGGAAGATATATATAAGAAGATCAAAAGTGTAATTATTTATTATAACTAACTTATTGACAAATAATGCATTTATGTTATTTGTCTTTATAGGTTGATAATGTGATAAACCAGAACCACCTGTTCAAGCGAAGTATTATATTGATCAAGGCCTGGTGCTATTATGAAAGCCGTATACTGGGTGCTCACCACGGGTTGATATCTACATATGCTCTGGAGACTCTAGTTCTTTACATCTTTCATGTATTCAATAATTCCCTTCACGGACCACTTGAGGTGATTATATTTTTGTGCATGTTCAAACTGTTAGGTTCTTGATTATCTTCTCAAGCACTCAACTTGTATCCTACAGGTTTTATATTGCTTTTTGGAGTTCTTCAGCAACTTTGACTGGGACAACTTTTGTGTTAGCTTATGGGGTCCGGTACCCATTAGTTCCTTGCCAGATGTAAATGGTATAGACGTGAAAAGCTTTCATTTCCTAATGCAGGGCTACATATCGGGTTTTTCTTGACTATTAATTTTCATTTGCACTATTTTACAGCGGAACCTCCACGGAAGGACAGTGGCCAGTTGCTTCTTAGCAAGATGTTTCTTGATTCTTGTAGCTCTGCATATGCTGTTTTTCCTGCTGGCCATGAAAGTAATGGACAACCTTTTGTTTCCAAACATTTCAATGTAATTGATCCGTTGCGTGTGAACAACAATCTTGGGCGTAGTGTCAGTAAAGGTAACAATATCTGTCCCACTTTTTTCAGCTGAGCAATGAGCATATTGTCCTATACTCCTCTTCTACTTGAGTTCCCGGACTGCTTTTGCCAGTACTATCTCTGTTGTTTGTCCTTTTTATTTTATAGTTCATTGTTAGTTCAAACTGAAACTACTGCATGATAGCTTTGCCCGGGGGTTGTGCTTTCTATACTTCGTACTTATGTATTTGATTCAAAGAAAATTGTGGGTGTAGTTGCAATGATAACACCGATTTCATAGATAACTGAATATGACAAGGATCTTGTTATCTACATTTTCTATACTTCTACCTGGATGACTGGTACTAAGCTGCATGTGCAAATATGTTGGTGGTAGTTCCTTGCTAGACTAGTGTAGATCATCATATTAGTATGTTGCTAACTATTCCAAAGAAATATGATAATCATGTCAGTTGTAAACAGCCTAGAAAGTTCAGTATATTGAGGAATTTTGGATTTCATGTGCAAGAAGAGAAACCTAGATCTCCATTTAGTTACAGTGGGACCTTTAGTATGATTAACCTGGCAATTTCATCTGCATTTCTTATGATACGCTAGATTTTCCTTGATTAGGCATTGGCATGTTATATCGTCAGGGAAATATAATCACCCATGACTAAATGTGTTAAGTTATAGCAGCCTGATGAATTGAAGTATTATATGGGAGGGTACATGTAAAACTGAACAAGATAACCATTGTTTAGCATTGAGAAACGAGCTTATCTTATGCTAGTATAAACTATAAAGAATCACTTGAATTTAGTTAATTGAAGTAAAGCTAACTCGATTAATTCTATGCTAATATTGATTTATCTTGTATGAAGGTCGATGTCCAACATATTGTTGCCATCCCATGATTTTTTCCCACTTTATATTTTGAGTTGTCCAATATAAACTTCTCGTTCCAAAATGACAACTTGTTGACAGTTAACACCATGCAATTTTCCACTCATAAATTTCCCATTCAATAATATCGACACACGATTCTCATTCCTTGTCTGTTCTCCTTAATATTTGTTCCTGGAGAGAGTACATGCATGATGTTGGGATTGTGTTTGTGTGTGACTGGTTATCTTGGTTTTGTTTGATTGAAGTAAAAATAGAAAGTGAAGATGTTAGAAAAGTGTGAATGGAAATGAAGATTCTGTAAAATAGAAAACAAACAGAAGAATAATCCATTAGATTAAAACTTCAACGGTGGAGATCGAATTATCTCCTACCCTTCCCACTAAGTGTTGCCATGGAGTGTCACACGTTTCGCAAGAGATGTTGCGCTACGTGTGCTCTAACCACCTACGTCGCTTAAATATATTTAAATATAATTTTTACATATATATTAATAAATATTTTTCATATATTCAATACCCCTATTAACAAAATTAAAATCTTTGAACAAAAAATCAAAACCAATAATTAAAATTAAATCAAAACATTCTCCAAATTAAACTTAATTCCCAATAATTATAATTCTCTTGCAAATTATAGAATATGTGTTTAATAACTTCTCACCATACATAATTTCCAGTTGAATTATAAATGAGAAGATAATCAAATCATGCCTTTACTGTGCATATGAATTCAAAGTATAGAAAAATGATGAATATGTGTAATTTTTTTTTTTTAGTACATTGTGCCTTGTGGCCAAAGCTTTCAATAATAGCAAATGAAATGAAGGCCCAAGAGGGGGCTGACTTTTAGTACAAAATCCATAACATGCCATGCATTTCAACTGTTATAAGACATGGGGGTGGAGAACCAAGTGGGGCTCTGAAGCCAAGAGAGGCATACGACTGGTATGGACAGACAAATGTAACGCCTATCCCAGATTTTAACCAGTAGCCATTAGTGGAGAGATGCCAGTACTAGGAAAAACAAGTGTGCTTCCACCATTTTAATGCTTGTAACTTTACCAAATCTCTATCTTCTCAAGTGAACCTGTACAAATATAACTAATTATGATCCAAAACAAGATTATCCATGTCGAACAACACAAAGTCTTGTCAATGTGCATGCATTTTCGAACAGGAAGGGGACAGTCATGTGGGATAAAAACAACTAACTTCTGTAATCTTTATGCATTATTAGCAAGCCAATCTGCGGATTATTCTCTTTACTAAATATGTGCATGCATTTCACAGATAAGATACAGCATAGAGAATCAATCTTGTGCATAATATGCATCTACTGACCAGGTTTGGCAAGAATAAAACCAGTGGAAGAGAACTTTGTATTGTATCTCAACGGGATGCTATGGGACTCTTGAGAAGCAATTCGAAATAAGCAAGACAGGATTTCTGTAATTTTTTTGCAATGACTGAATAGAAAGGTGTGGTGAATGCTATCTATGCCAATATGGCATTGCAGCAACAAAAACTTTGAGAGGCTAGGGAGATTCTTTTGCCTCTTAAACATCAACAGGAATCCAGCACTAAAGACTTACCAAACAAAAACCTAAATGGTCTTCTTTATGCTAGACACTAGCAATCGCAACATTCTTGTTCTTTTTTATTCTCAAAAGGTACCCATCAGATTTTGTAGAGAATTTCCCATCGGGGGTTAATTTCCATCTAGTCATGGTTAGATTTAAATGATAAAAAGAGGTTTTTGCAACTTGAGATCTTGTGATGTGAGGGAGATATTCCAATCTGGAATCATCTCTATAATCTTCATTGAACAGTGATGGACAACATCAAAGTCATTGGCAAGAGGATGAGGGAAGTGAACATTTTGGTACAAGGGACCAGATCTTGCTATTGGTAATGCCAAACAGAGACCTTGACCAATATCTGGGTTCAAGAAGACCTGAGATTGAGCCTTATCTCTTATCCTGGCTAGCCTAACCCAAGTGGGATAAGCCTTACCCTTGAGGGCTATGTGGCCAGGGTAGTTCTTGTGGCAGTACTTTTTCCTAACAAGTTGAGCCCAAAGAGAGGAATGATCTCTGAATCGAAAACTCAACTTGATTGAAAAGTATCTAGGATTCTATCAAGGGCTCTTTCGTCAGGGAAACATTTGTTCTTCGGTTTTGTCCATGAACTTCTCTTTTCATAATCATTGGATCCCCAAACAAACTGGGCATCCAATAATCTGTCAACTTAATGACCAATTGTGGAGGCTGCGGCACTAGAGGAAGGTGTATAGCCGTAGATACTAGCACATGTTTAATCGACCAATTCAATCTATTGAAAGGATGGAACTATCACTTTTCTTGTGAGCACACATCTTACGCATGATAGCGAAATATCTCTTACAGATCAAGACAGTTAAAAAACATCTTAGTTGTAAAAATATTTTGTATCCCCTGGCATCTGTATTCTTACAAACTGAGAGTTTATTTAAGCCCTCTTTGAACAGAATTTTGTGTGCATATATGGCGATTTTATTATGTTATTATTTTTATATACGGCAGACATTTAAGACTGAACAGTGTTGGCATTATCCAATTTGTCTTTAGTTATATAGTTTCTGCTCTGTTATGATATGACATCTTTATTATAAACATTTCTCTTTAAAACATCATTTGTCTTGTATTCATGCTTGTACCGTTTGCTAGTTTATTTTTTTTAAAGGAAAGAGCCGAAGCTCTCAGATTTTATATATAATAAATCATGGCGGCTTATAGGAGCCCGTGAACAACCAGTATTTCATAGCTGAAAACATGCAATAATTATTATTTTCTCATACAACTAGGTTCTGGCTTCTTAGTAACTGGAACATAATCTTAAAGAAATCACCTGTTCTATATTTATGCTTTAACACATGCAATAATCATAATATTCTCATTCCACTAGGTTCTGGCCTCTTTTCAGGTAATTTTTTCAGAATACGAAGTGCATTTGCTTTTGGAGCAAAGAAACTGGCTAGATTGCTTGTCTGCCCAAAGGAAAAGTTATTAGATGAAGTTAACCAATTCTTTACAAATACATGGGAGAGACATGGTAGTGGTAATCGACCGGATGTGCCAGGGCTTGATTCAGGGCATTTAAGAGTATCTACTCCAAACAGTCCTCAGGAACTTGATACTTCCATCAATTATAATACAGGCCATAAGTATGTAACCGAGAATCCCTCTGTTCGTGAGGTGGAGGATGAGGGAATTTATGCACCTGATTTTTCCTATCAGCATGATAAGTATTTTGCTCCCCTAAATGAATTTTCCACTGCTGCTCACACACAAAACTTAAAAAACCAACTAAACCTCACTAGCCTGCGTCTTGCTGATAGAGTTGGAGACATTACCTCGAATCAGGTTGAACCAAGAGACACTAAACCAGAGCCTTTTGTGAATGACACCCAGGGAAGGTATCTTTTTGCCCGAACTAGATCTAGTCCTGAACTGACTGAAACATATGCTGACATATCATCTCAAGCACTCAATAACAAGGCAGGATCTGCGAAAGCTAATGCTATTGAAGATACTATGGAGAGTATTAATAGGAGAAAGAACCTCGGATCCGAAAGCTTGGCAAGCCACAGCAGTCGTTCTTCAGTTGAAGATACAACTTCTTCAAGACATGTTCCATCCCAGCAAAATCTTGATGCTGCAGCGGAGTTACATAGTGTTACACAAAACTATCGGCAAGAGTTGGGTTCAGATGCCTTGAGCGAAGTGTTTGCAATCTCCAGTGGAGCACAGGTGCAGCAAGACGAACAAGATCTTGCAAACATGTTTGAATCTACTTCACTACAAGGTTTCAATGGCCAGTTCCATGTTCCATTCAATTTAACTTCAGGTCACATACCTTTCCCTATCCCACCATCCTTTCTTGCTTCACTCGGATACGGTCAACGAAATTTGCCTGGATTTCTTCCAGCCAATATTCCTTTTGTAGATCAATCATTTTCAAACATGCATTACCCTCACGGTTTGGTTCCATCCCATTTGACTCATTATTTCCCTAACATTGGATTGAATGCAACACGTCAAGACACAGTTGAGAAAAGCAACGAAAACTTTGGCCCTACTGAGGTGAAGTCCGGAGAAGCTGATAATGATTTCTGGCACGAGCAAGATGTCGGTTCCTCTAGTGGACATGGTCCTGAGAATGGAAATTTTGATATGCTCCGGCCTGATGATAAACCAACAGCAGCTGTGACAGGTTTGAAATATCTGCCTCCCTTTGTAGCAAATTCAACTGTCCCGGCCACCAGATTCCAGCAGAAGCATTCTAAGGAAAAACATGGATCGGTGCAGGAAAAACATGATAATCTTTTGATCCAGGACTGTAGAGGTGATGAAGTTTATCCAGAAGAAAGATCAACAAGCTCAAGGTTATCATCAACAACTCATAATAATTCTCTGAGGAGTAGAACTTCCTCTGAAAGTTCCTGGGATGGATCAGTGAAGACATCAAAGTCTACAACGGAGAAACGGGGAAATAAATTAGTGCCTACTGATATAGCTACAGGCCTTGGGAAAGGCAAAGTTATGTCCGAACAATTGCATAATGAGGGTGAGGACCAAGAATGGGATGGAGGTACCGAAACTCATCCTTTACCTGAGTCAGCTGCTTCGTTCCAGATGCCTAGGCACCATATGCCTGGATTTGATGTTGCTCAGGTGAGTGGATCAGAACCGATGATCCACTTCCCCCCTATGCTTATTGGTCCTGGTTCGAGGCAGAGAGCAACTGATAATTCTGGCATGATTGCATTTTATCCTACTGGACCGCCTATCCCATTTTTTACTATGCTGCAACTGCCCGAGCCAGGTAAGTCTGATGCATCAGGTGCTCATTTTGGTGGTGAGGAAACCTTGGGGAACAGTGAGCCTGAGCAGAATTTTGCTCCTGAAAGATTTGACCTGACAGAGAGTCTTAGGTCCCCAAGTTCCTTAATAAGGTCATCTATTACTGGGACACCTCAGGAGCAAAAATCGGATATACTCAACAGTGACTTTGTGAGCCACTGGCAGAACTTGCAATTTGCCAGGCTCTGTCAAGACCCACTCTATCAGGGGCCTGTACCTTATCCCTCTCCTCTTATGGTTCCTCCAGTTTATCTCCAGGGCAGATCACAATTTGATAATAGATCACCAACCAATGCAAATTTTTTCTCTCAGTTCATGACAAGTTATGGCAACCGTATGGTACCTGTTGCTGCTCCTCTTCAGTCAGTTTCTGGTAGACCACCCAATATCTATCCACGTTATGTGGATGATATGCCGAGATACCGCAGCGGGACTGGAACTTACCTGCCGACACCTGTAAGTTACATTGAATGTCGAATGAGTTATGATGTCTGGTCTGCTGTCCTGTTAAGTTTTATCTATTCAAAAATATTTATTACTAGACTATTAATTAATGGCAAGTGTTTATAAACTAAAATGGAGAACCTTAGGTTGCTCTATACAGCCCAAAATAGTTGTCTGTTTTGGAGTTTCATTCTATGTGAGTTTTGTGAACAAAAGGGGGAAAACAATTACTGGCTGAAACAAATTAGCTATAACCAAATGTTACAGCTTAAATTACGGAGTAAAGCTGCTATCTGGTTTATTGGAATATGGGTGGTTGATCAATTGGTTTGTTGCATAAACATTCGTAGTGAAGGACAGCTGTGGCATTCTTAGCCATTGTATTAATATTGTTAGTAACAAAGTAACAGGCACGGGAGTGATACAGACTGATCCACTTTTCGGTGAAAAAGCCCATTAAGACATAATTATACATAGATTTAGCTATCCAACATGCACTTCTGAAATTGAAATGTCTGATCTTTCTTTGCTGTACATCTCCGTGCAATGAAGCGAGCCATCTACTGATGAAATTGAAAAACTGTGATCATACTTCCTAGATTTGATTATAACTGGCATTAGATTTTCTAGAAATCTATCCATTTGGTAAGATTTAAATTTATATTCTGTTGGTCTTTTGTTTTTTTTTTTGGTTTTGAAACCGTTTCATCTTGTACTATTGCTTCAGAAGGTATCTGGAAAGGACCGCCACTCCGGCTCCAGAAGGGGAAATTATAACCATGATAGGAATGATAACTATGGGGATAGAGAGGGCAACTGGAATTCTAATTCAAATCCTCGGGGTGCTCCACGTAGTAACAGCCGAGTGCAAAGTGAGAAATCAAACTTAAGATCTGATAGGCTAGCTTCTAACGAGAATCGAGCTGAACGACCATGGAACTCATTCAGACATGACTCAGTCCCTTCATACCAGTCTCAGAATTGGCCATCACATGCAAGTTCAAGTCAAAATGGTCCTCAAAATGTGTCATATAGCATGTTCCCTTTCCCATCCACTAGCACAAGTGGAGTATCTAATGGACCTGTTCCACCAGTTATGATGTTCTATCCATATGATCAAAATGTCTCTTATGGTTCTCATGGTGAGCAGGTTGAGTTTGGTTCTATAGGTCCAGGTGGCTTCCCAGCTATAAATGAACAGCCACACTCAAATGAGGGATTTCGACCTAGGGCATATGAGGATCATAGGCTCCGTGGAAACTCTGGGCTTCAATCCTCACCAGAGCCACCGTCTTCACCTCGGCATCAGAGGTAAGTTTGTGATATATGGATTTACTCGTGTTGCAAAATGGAGTCATATTGCCATGCTATATATCATGTCATTGTCTGGAGCAGGTAATTATAAGTTTATAACTGTTGGCTTCTAGCTTTTTCTTAAGAAAATTGTGCATAGATTTTGTGTTTGCAAATTCAGCTTCTCCAAAATTCTCTGGATAATGATATTTTTTGCTTTCCAAGCCTAAAGAATCCCCTGTGAAATAGCAGTGGTGCAAAAACCTGGCAATTTGTCTGTTGTGTTTCCCTATTTTCTGTCCTTCCAAATTCATTCCTTTATGATCTGACGCTTGCAATGCTCTAATGTGCAGAGAATATTTCCCAAGAAATAGAAGATGAACTCAATCAATTAATTACAATATGAAAGTCCAACAATTGCCATTGAACCACAAGTAAATGATCTGTTATATATCAATCGAGCGAGAGCATGGGCAAATTGTGTCTATGGGATTTATCCGAGACTTTGATCACTTGCCAGATGAATGGGATTGTGATCACTGGCTACACACCCTTACCATGTATCATTCAATGATTGCAAAATATCTCGTACAATCATAATGATAACATGAGTTAAAACCTTGATCTGCAGGTTCCTGCATTAAGGACATGTCTGTAGACATTACAGTGACTTAATCTTGGCCGTCTGCACTGCAGTTTGAAGCTAAGCTGCAGTGGCACTTATGTTGATTGTTGTTTCTGGCTCTGGGTGTAAAATAGGTGCAGCCCACAGGGTTCCCCAGATTTTCCGGGTTGGTTGATGTAATTCTGTAATAGGCTCTAACACGGTCTAATCTTGTTGAGCTAGAATTAGAGATCATATATGTTTGTCACTAGGATTGTTTTACCCTTGAACTACCATGGGGTTTTGGACTATAAAATCTCATTGTATTAGGTTCATTTGGTCCTTAGGTTAACAACATTGTAGCAATATGAATCTGCAATGATACATCAGATAATCAGGATTCCCGTCTTTGGTTGCCGTTGAAATTGTGTGAACACTTTCAAGTTGGGAACACAGCCTCTACAATGATCGATTCTTCTATATCAAAGCACACATTTGATTCTGTTACTGTTCAAAATTTAAAAGTATAACATTAATTTTAGGGCTTATTACCGTTGGACCCTTATTATAGCTTCAACTCTCAGATTAATCTCTGATATTCTAACAATTACATTGGTGTTCAAAAAGTCATTTGAGAGTTGAACAGCTTATTTTATGTTTTGTAAATCTTCACACCCAAACAAGGTCTTATGCAAGAGTTCTTTCCAAAGAAAAGTATTCAGCCTCTGTCACAAATAAGATCTGACAAGACTGGCTCTTCCGTACTATACT
>JAYMSP010004003.1:0-17710 GCA_036897095.1 Plantago elongata
AGTTAATGATTGTATATTCTTAGAAGATGAGAAATCTTACAGAGCACTTGTTTAAAAATTGTTGTATCTTACCATTACTAGACCAAATTTATCCTACATATGGATTGGCATGCAGCTCAGTCTTGAGGTATTCGAGATATAATGCAGCTACTAATTATTTACACTTGAAGGCTTATACAGATTCTGATAGCACAAATTGCAAAGTTACAAGAAAATGTGTATCTGGGTATGCTAGGGAGAAAGGCATATTTGGTCTCAAAGATTAGAGGCAATGACACGTGTAACACAACGTTTTATCACCCTGGCAAACCTCGTCCTATAGTTCACAATTTTTGGCAACTTTCGTCCCATAAGCGAAAATCGACCATTGTCCAAGTTAACTGCTGATGTGTCAACTTGATCAACACTCCAACTTCAATTTTGATTGACACATAATACGCCACATCACAACAGGAAAAAGAAAATACAAAATAAATTCAAAAATTAATTTTTCAAATTCAAAAATGATTTGAAATTAAAAGAAAACTAAGATCTAATACAATGGAGGAGCAGCACTAGGTGAATTTAGGTGACTATCATTTTTCTGGTGTTGTAAAACGATGTAATGATGGAGTCGATCACCTCCCCGTGTCATTTGGAAAGATATTGAGATATGTATGTGCAATTTATGTTTTGAGACTATTAGCAAACAAAATGTTTGGTACAAACCAGGAAGTAACATCAACATTTATACTTTAAAATATGAGTTGGTGCGGCGCCATGGGGTGTTGAATGGTCTTAGGTGGATCCTTATATCTACAACATTACTTTCAAAATTTTGTTGACGACCATTCTTACATAATTCTAAATACTTACATATTTGGTAATGTTGAAGTTTATATAGCTCAAGATTGACTATAAGATTGGATATGATTAGGACATGACCTCTATTGCTTTCTTATTATCCTAATAAGACACATGGTTGAATAATTCATCAAATCAAAATTAGACCGACACAAAATTCAATTGCTTTTCAGGGAAGCACCAAATGAACGTTTAAAAATAATTAGAATTCAAAGCATTCCATTTGATCACACTACTCTTGAGTCTTGAGTAGTATATGGTTGAGTCTTTAGTAGAAGAGTATACGATTGAACAAGATTGATCAGCAGATCGACCAAATCTCTTGATCTACGGGAAAATTTAGCTAGAAATGAGAAGATCAGTAACGTGTAAAGACAATATGCAAAGTATAGTATACCACAATAGATGGCGCTTGGACCAATTTCAATTGAAACCCCAATTTTTAGACCATGCCCAAAGGGCGCCAATGGCACAGCGTCGTGCCCAACGCAGCGCCAACGGCACCCCGTCGGACGCGGCGCCAAGAGGCGCGGCGTCCTGCTCCCGCACCGTGCCTCGGCGCGTAAAGCGCCTGGCTGCAGCCAATGGGCTGCTGCCACGTCCCCCCTTCTTTTTTTTTTCTTTATACTTTGTTCGATTTCAAACGCGAATAACTTAAAAAATATAAATGTAAAAAATATATAAAAATTATCAGCTAATTCATTTCTTCGAGATCTACAAATAGAGACCACTCTCGATTATTTTTGGATCATTCCATCTCGAACTCATTTTCTCTCTCAATTAAACTTAAAATTGTAAAATAACATCTAATAATTCAATTTTATTAATTTCGACTTCTAAACACTATTATAATATATTAAATATATTTTTAGCAAAATAACAAAAAAATTAATTTTAAACCTTAATAAATTATAAAACGACTTAAAACAATGTAATTTCATTAATTTTAACATCTAAGCACTCTTATAATATGAATAATATGTAAATAAAAATAAAAAAATTAAAAAAAATTCATGACGTGACGACGATGCGACGACGACGCGTCGTTGTGACATGACGACGCACCGTCGGTCCGTCACCATTAAGGATGGTCTTACAATTTTCAGTAGAAAGTTTCAGAAATCTTCATCAACCCAGAGTCTATCAACCCAGAGTCTCAGTACTTGCGTGGGTGCGTGTTACCATATACTTTCTTTCTTTTCCATCTTCTTCTTCCACATTATCTTCTCCTTTTTATCACCCAAATCTTATATCCATTACAACATTTCGTAAGCAAATCAGTTGATAAAACAATCCATGTCAAATTTTTCATCTCGAATAGAGCTTCACAATGATATAATTAAGCCCTTTGTCTTCTCCATGTCTCAAAACCCTTCTCTCCACCTTCTCCCTTCTCATCGCCGTCAAAATCCGCCCCACCACCTTCCTCAGTACTTTCGGAGAACTCCATCGAGACGCCACGAAGAATGGATGTTGATTTTCAGAGTTTCGATCTGAATTTCTCGGGAATTTGTCTTCTGGTATCTTCCTGTTTCCTTTGCCTGACTCGATTTTAAATATGTCTTATGACACGATGCACACCAGTTAAATCTCATCTCATCTCCAAGAATCTGACGGTGAGGAGATAGAATAGAAATGGGAATAGAGAAAGCAGTGCACATACCGAAAAAAAGATGGAGATATCAGAAAGTGAGTGCTAATTGAAAGCTGCAACAGTTCAATTCAATTTATCCACGGCGATGGCTCTGCAATTGATCTGTTGTTTCATTTTGTGATTGTTTAGTAGTGTGATTCTTTGGAGCTATGGATTTATTGGCATCATCTGAGGGCCAATTGTTTATTGATGTTGTTGTTAGTCTTGCTGTTACGTTGTGCTTTCATCCAAGAAGCCTAAAGGTTTGTTAATCTTGTTTTCTCACCAGTATAGAGGCAATTTTATTTCAGCTGGGTAGATCTTGAATGGGAGAAAGGCAATTTTGGGCCACTTCTATGGGTTTTCTTTACGCGCAATCACCACTTTGCATGTGTTTTGATTCTTAGTCTACAACTTAGCCGACTTGTGAAATGTAGCCATAATTCGCCGAATTACCGGCGAACTGATCCTAGCTGGCGTTTTCTCAGCTGACTGGGTGACGAAAACACACTCCGTTCGCTGACTTGGCGCGACACCTCAACCAAATTAAACACTTCATCAGCCAAAAAATATCACCATCTCGCAAAACCAAGCAATTCCCTTCCCATTCCTCTCCAATGCCCTTCTCCTGATTTCCTTCAACACTCTCTACAATCAATCACACAACCAAAAATGAAGCGAGACATCAACAACAACTCCAGCTCCAACTACACCAACACCATCAATTTCTCCTCCAACGCCTGCTCTAGCTCTTCATGGCGCCGCCACCCTCCGACGAAGTTGACGAGCTCTTCGCCGTCCTCGGCTACAACGTCAAGCCCTCTGACATGGCCGATGTTTCTCAGAGGATCCAGCACCTCGAGCAAGTCATGGGCCAGTCCGACGCCACCAACACCTCGACACGGCTCACTACAACCCTTCCGATCTCAGCTCCTGGCTCCAGTCCTTGATCTCCGGCCTCGACCAGCCACCTCCCGCCGATCCGTTTCTCCCACCTGTTAACAACAACATCAGCACCAATTCGTCTTCCCAAATCGATTTCGGGTCGGATCTTCTCTCTATACCTGGAGAAGCCGTTTTCCCTTGCAACAATCCTGTTCCTCTTCAATAACAATGTGATTCAGCCCGGTGGTGGTTCGAGTTCGAGTCAGGCCCAACCCGTGGTGCTAGTGGACTCACAGGAGAACGGTGTGATTCTGGTCCACACATTGATGGCGTGTGCAGAGGTCGTACAGACTGCGAATCTGAAGCTGGTAGAGGCTTTACTGAAGAACATCGATTTTCTCGCTTCATTTCTCACTATATCCACGTCCACTGATGAAGTGTTTATTGGTTGAGGTGTCGCGCCAAGTCAGCGAACGGAGTGTGTTTTCGTCACCCAGTCAGTCGAGAAAATGCCAGCTAGGATCAGTTCACCGGTAATTCGACAAATTATGACTACATTTCACAAGTCGGCTAAGTTGTGGACTAAGAATCACAACACGCGCAAAGTGTGATTACACGTAAAGAAAACCCATAGAGGTGGATCAAAATTGCCTTTCTTCCGATCTTGAATTGGTTTAAATGAAGATCAGTCTTTTTGCATTGTTAATAGTATCTGATTTTGGGGGGTTTTCTACTCGTAATTATGCTTGATTGCTTTTGGATTTATTGGGGCTTTAGAGATTGAAGAATTACACTCCTTAAGAATAGATTGAGATGATGGGCTTTGGTTTTGATAATAAGAATAATGTTTGTGATTGGAAATCTAAGAGAAGAATAAATGGTATGTAGGTATAAGATTTTGCCTTTTATGACATGAATCTGAAAAGTCAAAAAGAGGATTGTTAAACGCATGATCGTTTTTACTAAACGCAGTATATATTTTTATATATTATAAAAGATTCTTTAAATTATATAAATATAATATTAATCTCATTTTTTATAAAATATACTAAATTACAACATCTTCAAAAATATAAGAATGTATATATACTACAATACCATAACGTAACAAAAATCAATATTACAAAATTATTAGACATACTTTACAAATAATGATGAATCTAAAATGTTTATATTGTTATAATTAATATTTGTAGTAGTTATTATTTGTTCAATTACTTAGTATAATTAAATTAACGAACTTTACACAAATAATTTTTAAAAAAGTAAAAGAAAGTCCATTCTTTAATTTGGTCAGGACGCAGTCCTAGTCAAACCCAGATCTGGTGAGAATCGATTCTCGCCAGATTTAACGAGAATTAATTTTTGGTGAGAATCGATTCTCACCAAAATAAAGTTATAAGACTATTTTATTAATTATAATAGTTGTGATATTGTTCGTAATATATGAAAATTACATAGTACAAAAAGTTGTTACTCCTTTAACATTCTCAAATCCAATCTTGAACCAGACGGAGTGATTCATTTCTTGAAATTTTAATTGACTTTGTACCTTGTGGGTTTCGCAGTGTGGTTAAAATCCTGAGAATTTCAAGGAATTTAAGTTAGTCAAGAAAACGCAACTGAGCCATAATGTTGCTTCGTTCAAATTTGCTCTTCCTCCACCCACGTCTAGGGCTGAGCATCGGTCCAGGCCCGGACCGGACCGGACCCGGAATGATTTTGAACCGGATCGAATTTTGGCATTTTTGAATCCCGAGGACCGGACCGAATTTACGTCGGTCCAGGCCCGGACCGGACCGAAAAAGTCGGTCCGGTTTCGGACCTGGACCGAATGGACCGACTTTAAAAAAGATAAATTTAGAAAAGGCTGTTTCTTAAATCCCAAAATTTCTCCCCCATTCCTCATTTCTCATCAATCCACACAGACACAGTAACGAGCTGTTCAATTCAATTCTCCACTTCCTTCTCCCATGGGCCATGGTGAGGACTCTAATCTCCTCCAACTCCATCACCAATTCACCATCCTCAATCGACCTCTCCCTCCTAGAAGCCCTCGAGCAATCGCAATTCGCAACAAAACCCAATCGAAACCCTAGACCTCAAAACCCTCAAAAAACTTGCCGTCTCTTTCGAGCGCCGCCTCAATGCCAACACCGCCGCTCGCCTCAGGTACCCTGACCAGCCGGACATGTTCGCCGACTCCGAGCTCGAGCTCCACGACGAGCTTCACAAGCTCAAAATCCTCGCCGGCGGATTCACAGTGTTGAAGTTTGGATCGGAAAGTAACAAATCGGGAAGTTTGGTAACAGATCGGGAAGTTTGAATTCACGGCCGTCAGCTCACAGGCTGCACGCGATTGGATTTGGGAATTTGGAATTGGGAGTTTGGGTTTGGGAACACAATGAATTGATTGGGAGTTTGGGTTTTGGGTTTGGGAACAGGAACACAGTGAATTGATTGGGAGTTTGGGTTTGGGAACACAGGGAATTGATTATATTTACTCCGGTTTTATCAAATATCGGTCCGGTCGGTGGACACGCGGTTTTGTCGATTTTTGGACTGGACCGGACCGAGGACCGAAATCTTGATATTCTCCATACCGAGGACCGGACCGAGGACCGATTTTTTCGGTCCGGTAGGGCCGGTTTTTCGGTCCGGTCCTAATTTTGCTCACCCCTACCCACGTCTGTGTTGGGCCTTCCTATTGGACAACACATTAGCTGCAAGCGGGAGTGCTAAAGGATATCAAGCGCCTAATCATTTTATAGAAGTCGAATCGATCTCGAACACGATCTTTATCGAGCTTTAAAATTATTTGATCATTAAAAAGCTCGCAAGCTTCGAGTTGCACATGGACATTTTATCGAACGGGTAAATTAATTTAATAATTATTTAAAATTATATATATATATCTTAACAAAGGTATTTAATACGTTTATAAATAACATGCATTTTTAATATTATTACTTTAATTAAATTCAGTAAATTGTGTAAATATTGTAGTTCATTATCAAAATTAGAGAAAAACACAATTGAAAACAAGTTGAGTGTGAATGGAGAAGAAGTTATATGTTGTCGGATTATTTGAGTTAAATCAGAGTGATACTATTTCTCATCTTCGCATGCACCTGTTAAGATATTCATTACTATACTTCTATATGATGAAGAAGCGGTGAACGATTTGATGGAGAAGTTAAGGACTAAACAAAGATGATATTTAAAAATCAATGATCATATTAAGGTGCAACATGTAAGACAAGTTCATTAAGAACTTCAACAAATAAACGAATTAAGGTGCAACCCGTACGACAACTTTTATAGTCATTGTACTCTAAATCCAAGCATTGATGAAAACGTCCAACCTTACTGGTCATATTACATTCCAATACTCAGAGTATATATATTAATTCTAAAATCCAATTGCATCTTTTGGGTATTTTATATTCAATTGCATATTTCATTTATTTATGCATTTTGAGTCATTATTAACAAAATAAATAATACTCCTACATATTAATAACGTGAAACACGCATAGCGTGTTACTTAAATTTTAGTGTGATATAATTCAATGAAAATAGTCCCTCCAAACTCTTAAACTACCAATCACCCACTCAAATACTCTATCAAAGGACTCCCTCTTATTCTCACCTTCGAGTTTTCAGGTGCTTGTGTTTTTCCCTTTTTCCTTTAGCACCATCAACAAACTCCAAGCTCGTTCCACTCCTTGCCTATTTTTGGGATATCCCAATAATCACCGTGGTTACAAATGTTATGACTTGTCAACCAAGAAAATCTTTCTCTCTCGCCATGTCACTTTTGATGAAACGACCTTTCCTTTCTCCAATCTCCACAACAATCCACCTACATCGTACGATTTTTTGGATCACAAACAATCCCCATACACCCTCCACTTCCTGTCGAACCCGAAACAGCCGGCTGCTGGACCACCACTGGTCCAGTAGCCTCCGGCCGAACCAGCAACTGCTGGACCGCCACTAGTCCATCAACCTCTTGCCGGTCCAGCAACCCCTCCCCTCCACTAGTTCGACTCTCTTGAACCAGCATACTATCTCAGACTCCTCTCGACCTCCCTCCACTGAATTTCGCAAAACTAACCCAAACATCTTCGGACCCGATTATGTCAACCTTACACAAACAGTTATTTTCCCTCTTCCTCGAAATCTCGTTAGTGCTTTACGTGAGTCGAACTGGAATGCTGCCATGCTTGATGAATTTAATTAATGCTCTTATTAAGAATAAGACGTGGGAGTTGGTGCCCCATCCTCATGATGCTAATCTTATTCATTCTATGTGGATTTTTTGACATAAAAAGAATTATGATGGTTCTTTCGAGCGACACAAGGCTCGCCTTGTGTGTGATGGCAGGTCTCAGCAGGTTGGCATTGATTGTGACGAAACATTTAGCCCGGTTGTCAAACCAGTTACTATACGGATTGTTCTCAGCATCGCTCTTTCTCGCTCATGGTCTATTCATCAACTGGATGTCAATAATGCTTTTCTTCATGGCAATCTTAACGAAACAATTTAGATGCATCAACCTATTGGCTTCAAGGATAAAACGCACCCGAATTACGTGTGTCTATTAAAAAAGTCTCTGTATGGTTTGAAGCAAGCCCCTCGAACTTGGTACCAAAGTTTTGCTGACTTCGTTCGTACCATTGGTTTCCGTCATAGCCAATTGGATCACTCCCTCTTCATCTACTCTCGAGGTATCGACACTGCCTATCTTCTCCTTTATGTGGATGACATTATTCTCACTACTTCTTCCGATGCCCTTCGGTTATCTTTTATGAAGTTGCTTAGTGCAAAATTTTCGATGAAGGACTTAGGTCCTTTAACATACTTCTTAGGCATCTCGGTTACCCGCACATCATCCGGCATGTTCCTCTCTCAGCAGAATTACGCTCTTGATATCATTGAGCGAGCCGGTATGTCACAATGCAAGCCGTGTCTCATTCCCGTAGACACTAATAGAAAACTTGGCTCTAAGGCCGGCCCCACTTGCGACGACCCTTATCAGTATCTGACTTTCACTCGACCTGATATCTCTTATGTCGTTCAACAGATTCGCCTTCATATGCATGTCATATCACCGCTCTCAAGCGTATCATTCCCATCCAAGGCACTTGTTCTCTCGGTCTACATCTCCACAAGACCTCGGTTAGCTCACTTGTATCCTACAAGGACGCCGATTGGGACGGCTGTCCAGACACTCGTCGTTCTATTTCTGGCTATTGTGTGTTTCTCGGTGACAATCTTATCTCTTGGTCTTCTAAACGTCAACCGATGATCTCCAAATCCAGTGCTGAGGATAAGTATCGTGGTGTTGTCAACGTCATCTCTGAGTCTTGTTGGCTTCGCAATCTTCTTCTGGAGCTACGTTGTCCGATTTCTAAAGCTACTTTAGTCTACTGCGATAATGTCTCTGCCATATATCTTTCTGGCAACCCCGTGGAACATCAACGCACGAAGCATATTGAAATGGACATACATTTTGTCTGTGAAAATGTTGCTAAAGGCTAAGCTCGAATTCACCATGTTCCTTCTCACTGTCAGTTAGCAGACATCTTCACGAAAGGGCTTCCGCGCGTACTCTTTGATAATTTTCGTGACGGTCTCAGTGTTAGACTTCCTCCCACTTCGACTGCAGGGGTGTGATAGACTATAGAATTGTATAACAATAGTATAGTATATATATTAAATTTCTAGTTAGAATAGTGTTAGATTCCTAATTAGATTAAACATTGCTTCTTGTAACTTGTATATATACCTTCTATCATTATATCAATATATATGATTAATTATTCAATAATCTTACGAAAACATATACCTGTGAAAAGTAAGAAAACAGTAGGGATTGTCTAAATAGTTTAACATTTATGCATTTATGACAAGCAACACATGTTCATGAGAAGAAACTAAATGGGGATAAGTCAAACAACATAATCATAGTTTGTCAAGCAACATTATATAAGGAAGGAAACAACTACCAAATTCTATGTGATATAATTTGGCGTTGGAGACTAAAGTGTACGCAGTAAATTATGTTGAACAGGATTCTGTAGTGAAATGAACGAGTACATTGTGCCAATCTTAATTTGAACATTGTGCTTCTAATTTGGAGAGGTCTTCATTTCATGGTTTTTTTTTTTTTTTAAATGATGAATAGATAGAGAAGAAACAGAATTAGGCTCTGGTTTTTTGATTCAAGCTTCCTGTACAAGTAACAATAATCTATAACTGATTGCCATAGTATTTAAATCGCTCGATTTGACTCGATGAACAGTGATTTGACCTAAAATACATTTTAAATACCCCATTTCAAATCTATTCCAAACACAATTTCACCAAAATACCATCCAAATGGACATTTGAGTGTAATGCCAATCGGCCCTAAATCTCTTACAATTTGAGCTATTGTCAACTTTTGGAAACTGAAATAAGATGATAAGTAAATGATTAAAAATAAATAAAAGAGCGTATAGATAAATAAATTATAAACTTACAAAAGAAATTGTAAATTTGTAAAATATAACAAAACATTTGATAAGAATGGATGGAGTAATATATTACTGTAATATTCATTATTTGTACATAAGGCGTCTGATATAAGTCATGAAATCTCTTAATTGTCTTTGTTCATCAAATATCTCGTGATTGAATTCTTGTTATTTTGTTTGTTCGATTCAACTCATTTCGTCCCGTTTGAAGATAAATCTCAATTTTAGTTCTCCAATATTTCAATGAGACAAGAAAAGATAATGAGAGACTCAAAATTTGTATTTTTTCTAGAATTAATAAGAAAGTAATATGTATTAATATGTATATTTTTCATTTTTGTTTAGTTAAAATCAGATTAAATTGGTCAACTTTACCTAAAAATTAGTTGGGATATCTAATTTGAAACTAAAGTTGATGTTTGATACTTAAATTGGACACTATCATAACATTTAAAATGACCGTCTATCATATTCTGGAGTATCTGAAAAAAGTTATCCACGAATTAACGACCATTTCTTGATTTTCTATATTAGAAAATTGTCAGTCATGACAATGTGACATAATAGTACTTTTGTGCTTCCTCCGTCCCATTAAACTTCACGCATTAGGGTTGATGTGTAGTTTTATGTGAAAAGTTAAAGTAATAATAAAAATGAAGAAATTGATTGAAAAGTATATTTTTAGTGGCAAAATGTATAATTTTTGTGTAAAGTTGGGATTGTTTATTATTTGTTAGTGGTGGAGTAACTTCCTTTTTAATAATGCATGAAGTTTGGTGAGACGGTTAAAAATGATGTATACATGAAATTTGATAGGTAAAATAATAAATGTATAAGGTGTGATGTGACGGAATGAGTACATGTTTTTTTAAAGAAATATATAATCGTCTAGCATGTGACGTTAGTCGTTGAAGAAATCATGCATTAGATCTAATGAATATAACGTCAAATCGTTTTGAACTGCTTCATGCAAATACTTTTCACATCTCAATTAAAAAAATGGTAACTGGTAAAGACTAGGCAAATGACTCATTGATTCTTTTTCTCATGATTATTGCCTAGTCAAAAGTTAAAAGAATAAAATATAGGAATTCTTAAATACAAAAGTTGAAAAGAAGAGACTTATTGGTTACCAAGAGATGAATAACTGTCCAGATGAACTTCGACAGGTATAAAATGATTCATTGAATTTAAAGATTCAAATAAATAGTTGGTGACAAAGGATAATGAAAATATAACGACAATTGTTAAGAGAAAAAGAGAGAATAGCATAAAGAGAATAGAGAGTATAATGAAGATAATGGAGAGAGTTCATTCTTCACTTGTAAGTGAAGAACTGTCCAGGTGAATAACTGTCCAGATGAACGTCGACAGGTCTAAAATGATTCATTAGATGAATTTAAAGATCCAAATAAATAGTAGGTGACAAAGGACAATGAAAATATAACGATAATTGTTAAGAGAAAAAGAGAGAAGAGCATGAAGAGAATAGAAAGTATAATAGAGATAATGGAGAGTTCATTCTTCACTTAAGTTGTGTGTATACAGTGAGAGTACAAATTGGGATATTTATACAAGTAATAAATGATATGAAGAGACGAGCCATATCAACTACTTGTCTATATTAAAGTTTTCATCCACTACCTTGTAATCTCTCACCAACTAACTCATATTAACTACTAACAATATTAATCCATTCATTCATCCATTAACAAGTATAACTAATGTACATTTATCCATAACACTTCCCTTTGAATAGACAATAGTTGGTGATGTTGGTACGTGAGAGATATACTACCTCGTTAAAAACATTGCTAAAAAAAATCCAGTGGGATAAACACTTAGTCAAGGGAAAAGAGTGCAATGTGTATCCAACTCCCCTGATTAATGCATCGTTGTACTTCTTCAAACTGTTGAAATTCCAATTCTTCTGACCAAGTTCTCAAATGATGATGTCTAATATGATTTGGTGACCAAATCTTCAAATCTTATGTACTTGAATATAATGTATTCTTCTTCTCATAGATGATGGCGGAGAAGAACTTTTGTAATATGTAGCTCGTCTTCGTGTGAAAGAACTTCCAAATACTTGGCTTGGAACATTATGTAGTTTCAATGTTCATAACATCACTCCATATTATTGTAAGGTTGGACCAATAAGTCTCATGACCTTATCTTTATCACATGTATCAAAGATATGGAGGTGGAGATAATTATGTGTCTATAATGTTGCCTCATTAAAAACTTTACTAGGAAAAATCTAGTGGGATAAAAACCTAGTCGAAGGGAAAAAGAGTGCAACAATTGCTCATGTGATGCACAAAAGTACTCAATAATTTTTCAATCATTATCTCTCTTTACTTATTATGATAAACATACCTTCTCCAGGAGGTATTTTAAGGAATATCAAAATTCTTGTTTGATAGATGATTAAGGTACTTTTGGACAATATATGCCAAACTCAAGGTTTACAATAAGTAACCTTTGTAAAATTACTCATTCATACGCTCAAACTCCAGGTTGAGCAAACATAGGTGTAATCAATATTACTCTTCACGAGTATTGAGAATTTTAACTCATACTTCAATAGTTCACTACGGTGAATGTCATTTTGTATTTATCAACATAAAAGTTGATTATGATATGAGTATAAAGGTTTCACATATGATATATTAGTTTCTCAAGACCTTTACTCATTCAATCCATGTTTGCTGATATGCTACTTTCAATCTTCTTGGGACTGAGTGTCGGTGACTATACTCCCCTCATTGAAATTTCTCAAAATATACGACTTGCAAGTCAAAAACCGTTGGTGTTTCGAATTCGTTTAATCAAAAGAAATTCATGTCCATGAGCTCATTTTCTATCTTCATGATCATGATGTTATCGAATGGACTTACATGTAAGATCCCAATTTACATGTCCATCGATTTTTTGCATATGCTTATTCACTCGGTTCCATGTATACCAGTATTTCAAATCTCTTTAATAGATTTTCAAGTCAGTACTAATAATTAATATTTGAATATTTTTGTAGGTACCATTTCATTTCATATAGGTCATTTATTATATTTAGACATCTACGCCTTTTATGGCATATATATTACTCTTCAGGAGTACCAACTGCTTTATTCTTGACATTTTCTTGTATTGTACTTTGGAACCGTTTTTCACTGAGGTGAATGAATAATTAGTACAATAGGCATGATATTTCAATGTACAATACATATCATTCTATAATTGATATGTAACTCTGTATGTCTCAAAATAAGGTCATAGTGGGTTAACATTCAAATCATAAAACTTTATGTTTGAACATTTCTTAATATAGTAACATGAAGCTGAATCTTTAGTTCGAGTTTGAAATTTCGAATATATGGGATTAATTCGCTCTACAAATTTTTACCAGCTTATTCATGTTATTCCTCCCCTAAGCTGGGAAAACTAGGGATCAATAAAATATAATACCCAGCTTATATGCTTCACACATTAATTCTTTGCGGAGAATAATATTATAAAGAATCAATATATTTGCACATTTGGATTTTTCTTGTGCTGAAAATAAATTTGATCTCGAATTGATGATCATACTTGTGGGTAAAGACTGCATATACATCAATAATTGTCAACTTTAAAAGTGTGACTTTTCTTAATTTCAAGATCTTTATTTCCATGTTTAATCTTAGTGTTGTGTCATGCCATAATAATAAATACAACACAAAATAACTTTTAGAACATAATCATATGGAAACTTCAGGTTTCACAATAACGGTTAAGCTATAACCCTATGGCCTAATTTGTTACATCAAATTGCATATTTTCTCTCAACTTGAGGTTGACGAGTTCTATTTTATGCTTGCTTTTGATGTTTGATGCATGTATAAACAAGCAAAACGTTCACATTCATTTCAGGAAATGAGAAGAATCAATTTTGTAAATTGACCAAGATCTTTCAAGTAAAGTTTAAAACTTTGTTTTTTTTCAAACACCTCTTCTGGTGTTATCACGGATGCACTTGTATAGATCAAATAGTGGTTATCCCACTTTTTATTTGCATCAACATCTTCCAATTACGCGGATTGGTTATTTATACTATATTTGCATCACATCAATAATGTTTTTTTTCCAGTATAGGTGGACATTTCATGTTTGGCTAGCTAAACAAATCTAGAACATTTGATCCATAAGCAGATGGATTTATCATATATAGTCTATGCATGATATGTCTGCGAACATATTTTAATAACCATCAATCATTTTACCATTTTTGGTGGTTATATTAAAATTCAAGATCTGCGGATCTTTGATAGCAAGGTATTCAACCTTTTAAGTTCCATCATTGATGGTGAAGAAATATTTCATTTGTGCCTTTTCTTGGATTTATATTTACATCACATATTCACTTTAGAGAATATGATTTTGTATTGTATCACCGCTTGTAAAGCGTTCTTCCAAAATATGAGTTTGGATATAATTCACCACTAACAACAAAATTAGAGTGGTTAGATAATACCATATGATGAGAAAAACAGTATAAAATAGCACTTATCTTCAAAGATGATAAGTAGTAGTATTATTTTCAAAGGATATGTAGCTCCATTGAAGGCATTATGCGTATGTAAGCTCCATTACTCGAAACTTGTAAGTGATAAAATGTCATCTTCGATCAAATTTTTTTGCCATGATCTTAAGTATATGTCGTGGGCATGCCATAGTCAAAGGTTCTTTCTTTGAATGAACTACAAGAATAAGAATTTGTTCGTATATAATCTCAAACGGTAAAACAATGAAATGAATAATTGTTGAGTAATTGAGAAATTAAGAGATGGATGTATGATGAATAAGAAATCTCTTCATGATCATCATTTATTTGTCAATTGAAACTCTCTTCTTCTTTTAGCTTTCCCTTCGGATCATAGTGCACATTTTTTATCAGTTGGTTGAGCACTATTTTGCTGATAACATTTTGAGAGAAAAAGAGAGAAGAGCATGAAGAGAGTAGAGAGTATAATAGAGATAATGAAGAGTTCATTCTTCACTTGTAAGTTGTGTGTATACACTGAGTGTACAAATAAGAGTATTTATACAAGTGATAAGTGATATGAAGAGACAAACCATCTCCACTACTTGTCTATATTAAAGTCTTCATCCAATACCTTGTAATCTCTAACCCACTAACTTATATTAATTACTAACAACATTAATCCATTCATTCATCCAGTAGACTTTAATATAGACAAGTAGTGGAGATGGCTTGTCTCTTCATATAACTACCTTGTAATCTCTCACACATTAAATCATATTAACTACTAACACCATCATCCATTCATTCATCCATTAACTAGTACAACTAATGTACATTTATCCACAACAGTAATTAAAATGAGTGTATATTTCCTTCGTTATACTCTCTCCATTCCGGATTCATCTTTTCCGGAGACGGACACAAGTTTTAACAAAAAATTGAATAAAGTAAGAAAGATTGTGATACATTAAAATGTTTTTGATAAAATAGGACAAATGGTGATTAAAGTTAGAAAGGTAAGGAGATAAATTTGCTATTAAGGAATGTGAAATGAAGTTGCGACGGACCAAAATGAAATACAAAAAGATGAATCGGTACGAGGGAGTATTTAAAATTTAATCATTTAACTTTTTCGAATAATTATAATCAAATCAAATGAAATCATCCTTGCCCATGCAAAATCAACTTTTGAAACAAACTTTCCCTCTCTTGCTTAACTCTCTCCTTCAATCTTTCCCTTGTTACTCTAGCCTGATCTTTTATGGCACCATCTGGTACATCTCTTGCATGGGACAAGGGCATACCATACAAGCAGTCACTCCGGATGTCTTGACATTCGGATGACAGACACATCATATCAAATGTATTAAGGTTCGGACGTTCGGACGTTCGAGAGATATCTTTCAAATACAAATACTCCTTTCTCAAAATTACAATCTGAGATCTTTTGCCTCGGATTGTATGAAAAAGGAGGGGAGATACTCTCAAAAGGACTGCAAGGACCGTTAGACATTGATTTCTTTTTCTCATGGAACGAATTGAACAAAACGACTTCTCCTTTTTTATAGTTCCCAACTATCTTTTACTAAGATACTTGGAAACTAGGGGGACATATGTTGATACGGGAATATGTCGAATCCGTCATGCGGACGTCCCAAGGGTAAATCCTAAGACATCACGGTTCTACAAGGACAAAGCTCCATGGATCCGAGCTTCCGACCATCCGAGGTCAAGCTTGGCCAATACATACAAAGATTACCATGATAAGGATGCCGGACTAAAATGCTACATCCGAGGATAACAGGTCTGGACCACAATCACGTATGCATACATCCGAACCTAAAGATAATCGAGTGCGGCAAATCATAACACGTCAGTGACGGAGGGCACAACTTGTTCCGGACACTTTGGTCCGGAACCCTCACTTCGGATGTATTCACGTATAGGAAGACTCTGATGCCCTCAAATCTTACAAAATGACTAATCTAGCCCTGAGGCCCAAAAAGCTATTTGGGTTATGACAATCATATGATCCACGGGCTTAATTAAGCTCTATTAGCTCAACATTTGGTACAATCCAATAAGTTTAACCCAAGAAGGGAATTAATCTCTATAAATAGGAGCGCCTCTCAAAGTAAACTCAAGCATGCTCACTTAATCTTCTCACTTGACTATAAGCTTTATACCTTCAATTATACAGAGTTGACTTGCAATCGCTCTTGAGTAAAGTCTCCCATCTGGTTTGATCCAAGGTAAACCGGATCTAATGGTTCTAACTCCCCCCCCCCTTCCAGTCGTCTGTGCAGGTCTGGATCTATAGCTTCTAGTGCAAGGATTGGAGCTCACATCATCCGAGGACTTTGAAGATTCGAAGAGCTTGTTGATTTTAGTAACATATGAGGGTTGGGGCTTTTACCTCAACAAAACTGTCAATTTTAATATTAATTCTAAGTGTGATATTCTTGCATAAAACATTCCTAGGTGGCCTCTCAAAGAACTCCATGAAATTAATGTTAATATAAAGAGTGTTTATAAAGATTTTGAGGAAATTGATAGTAAAATTTATACTGATAGACTATGTAATACTAGTTAGATTAGACATATCTATATTTATTAGAGTCATAGTTAGATTAGTCTTATTCTTCTAATTCCTAATTAGATTAGATTCCTAATTAGATTAGACATAGCTTCTCGTATTTTGTATATATACCCTACATCATTCTATGAATAAACACGATTGATTATTCAATAGTCTTACATAGTATTAGAGCCAAGTCCCGAGCTCACGTCAATAAACACAGCTTCTTCCTCCCCTCTTTCACCCGCTTGCTGCCTTCGACCTGCTTTTCTTCTTTTTTTTTTCTCTCTTCTTCCCCAAATAGCAACCTACAATCTCGATTCCTCTCCCCCTGCTAATTTTCGATCCCTTGCCGTTTCCCTGTCCTCAGATAGATTCTATGATCTCGATCTTTGTTCTCTTCTCACCGATAGAAAAACAGTCGCATCGATCATCACCTTGCTTTCGAAATTCAGTTTCGAACAAGCACTAAATTCTACCAGTTTTCTCTGTTCCGGATCGCACCTACTGTTCGATCTCTTTCTTCCCCAAATAGAACGCAAACTGCCCGAATTTATTCCCCCTTCTGATCGAACACACTGTTCGATTAGCTTCCTGTTTTCCTTTCTTTGTTCGATTTCCAACACCCAGTCGAGATGATGACCATCGGTTCTCCTTGACCATACCAAACCTGGCCTCAATGGGGTTTTCCACCACCGTGGGCTATGTCGTACTATTCTTA
>JAYMSP010004004.1:0-17709 GCA_036897095.1 Plantago elongata
ACCGGCTCAAACGGCTAAAAAACGGCCCAACCGGTCCGACCCCGGTTGAACCCTTTTTAGGGGGTGAGCGGCTCAATTGACCAGTCCGGCTTTTAAAACATAGCCGTCTACAATAAATACTATCCCGGAATACATGACTAATTTACGCCGAATGCATAGTTTAATCACTTACACCAGCTAACAAACGAATTAATGGAACATATCTGGAGGCTACTGTGAAGATAGTCTTCTCCAGTCGGGGTTGTATGTTTGATTATTTTCGATGTTGTGTGTTGTCTGTTTGTTGAATTTTATCTTCGTTCGATTTTAATTTCCTGCACTATGTTGTAATATATTCATGGTTTGTTCTATCTCAATAAATTATAAAACATCTTCAATGAAATACAATTTGATTAATTTCATCTTCTAAACAATTTTATAATATGTAAATAAAAATAAAAAAATAATTTAAAAAAATAACGTGGCATTCACCACGTGACGACGACGCATCACCACTGCAGGAAAAATGCACGACGATACATCATCACGCGTAACAATGGTCTTACCTATATCAACTTAATGAATGTGATTTTTAACAGTGTCCACTATGTGTTTTCGCTGTCAAGCATATATATAAAACTTGTGCATCTTGAGCAGAGAGATATCATAAAGTTTTTCCCTTTCTTTTTTTTGATATGTTGATAATGATTTTTGCTTATGTGATCAAGGATGCTAGTGTTAGTCAATTCAGGTCTGGACCTAACTCTATGGATGATAAGGTTATTTGATTGCGAAATAATGGACTTTGAATTTGACATCGTTGTTATATTAATGAATACTGATATCGAATTTGTAACATGTATACTAATAAATATTAATATTAAATTCGTAAACATTGATATAATTTACTCCTCCAAACGTATATGAAGTAGTCTCTAGCGTGATAATCATCGATTCCATATGAAATTATGAACTCATATTGTAAAATATGATATAAAATAAGTATATATAGCTCAAAACGCCTTTTATATATATATATATATGAGAATTATCTTTGAATTTGTTACATGTAACATGTGGCCAGATCGATTAATTAATTAATTTAGTTCTCATTAAATAAGAAGCTATATATATGTTGTCTCACTTTCAACGAACTAGTTGGATTTCCATGACATACCACTTTAATTAATTTGTTAGTGGAAGATCTATTTTGAGTCAAAAGCAAAGACTTTGTCTCCGTACGGGTCTAGCTTGTAATCAAGAATATATGCATGTGGGTGGGGATAACAATATGATGTCTGGCTGTTTATCACAAATAATCTGGTACAAACCCTATAAATATGATGGTTTATTAGATGATATATATACTCCATCCGTATGAATATTCCTCCCTCCCACGATATCTACTCTTGAGTACTCATCCTTAATACTGTTAACATTCACAATATAGAAGAAATAACCGAATTCTTATAGATTGAATGAAGAATTTACAGAATGATTAAATGAATAAAAGAGGAAAATTTGAGCTATTTAAAATAGTTTCAGTTAAGCTGTTAACTAACTAAAGTACAAACCGAATAGCACGTGGTACAACACGTGTTTCTATTAATACAAAAACGTAAAGAGAAGAAAACATGTTTTCTTCTATTGCTTTATGAATCGATGCTTTCTTGCTTTTCTCTATTTCTGCTGTTCTTCTTGTGCTGGAGACTTGTGTTTACACCCCCCTCAAAATGAGAGTGGATATTCATCAATCCCAGCTTGGAATGAAAATGTATGGATAACGGAGCTGAAAGAGGTTTGGTTAGAATGTCTGCAAGTTGATTTGTGTTGGAGATGTGAACAAGTGTAATAGTGCCATCCATGATCTTGTCCCTGATTACATGGCAATCAATCTCTATGTATTTGGTGTACTGGTTTTGGACAGGGTTGTATGCTAAGTGATAAGCAGACATGCTGTCAGTATACAATAAAGTTGA
Organism: Plantago elongata; assembly: GCA_036897095.1. Lineage (NCBI taxonomy): Eukaryota > Viridiplantae > Streptophyta > Magnoliopsida > Lamiales > Plantaginaceae > Plantago > Plantago elongata. The sequence goes on from JAYMSP010004004.1 coordinate 1,959, forward strand.
TTGTGAATGAGGGATGCACAAGCCATGTAGTAAATATCTCAACCACTGCTCACAAGTAGTTGCAGCTGTAGCCCTGTACTCAACTTCTGTGTTTGATCTGCTGATTGTTGTCTGCTTTTTAGACTTCCATGAAATGAGTAAATCACCTAAAAACATAGTATAACCAGAAATGTTGAGTATTGTGTCTTGACATGTTGCCCAATCACTGTCAGTGTAACGTTTTAAGTGCAATCGACTATGTTTTGAGTAGAAAATCCCCTGGCCTGGTGTTTGCTTGAGATACCTCAGAACATGATGTGCAACCTCCATGTGCTTGTGTGTTGGACAACACATAAATTGGCTCAGAGTCTGCAAAGCAAAAGTCAGGTCTAATTATAGTCAAATAGGTCATTCTACCTATGAGTCTCCTATATGGTTAAGGATAGGTAGAAGATCATTTTCATCTTTGATCAATCTTGTCTTTGCATCCAGTGGAATGTCTGCTGGTTTGGATGCTAAATACCCAGTGTCTGTGAGTAAATCAAGTGTGTATTTCCTCTGACAAATAGAGATACCCACATTGTTTCTGGCAACTTCAATGCCTAACATATACTTGAGCTCTCCTAGATCTTTAATGGTGAATTTGTTATGTAGAAACACTTTCACTGACTTGATTTCTTCAAGATCATCATCTGCTAAAATTACATCATCCACATATACTAAAGGAGTCGTAAAAGAGTTGTTAGTAGATTTTATAAACAAAGAACTATCAACAGAAGATTGATTATAACCAAACTCAAGAAGTGAAGATTGTAACTTGAAGTACCATTGTCTGCTTGCTTGCTTAAGTCCATAAAGACCTTTAACAAGTTTACAAACTTTATTACCTGCCTTATGATAATCTAATGGTGGTGTCATGTACACCTCTTCATCAAGGTCTACATGCAGAAGAGCTGTGTAAACATCAAGTTGATGGAGATGCCACCCTTTCATTGCAGCAGCTATAGCTAGAATACATGTAACTGTGATAAGCTTAACCAATGGAGAAAAAGTCTCAAAATAATCAAGCCCATTCTCTTGAGTATATCCGTTTGCCACAAGTATGGCTTTATATCTTTTAATAGTGCCATGTGCATGAAACTTCACTTTATAAATCCATTTAGATCCAATTGAGTGCTTGTTAGCTGGTAAATCAACTAGCTCCCAGGTCTTAGTTCTTTCCAGTGCATCAAGCTCAAAGTCCATAGCTTTAATCCATTCAGGATGTTGAGATGCTTGCTTGTATATTTTAGGCTCAATAACACTGGTAATAGCAGCAATAAAACAAAAATAATCACTTGAAAGTCTACGAGTTGAAAGAAAGTCACTAATGGGATACCTGACAACTTGTTTAGCGTGAACTGCATTACTTGCCCTTGTGTGATCCACAGAAGGTGGTAAAGTATAATCATACAATTTTAGCTGAGTAGATACAATCTTCTTTCTAGAATATCTTTTGAGAACACCATTGGAGCTTGTACTCTCAATATTTTGAAGAGGTATTGTTGCAATGTGATCAAATGTATCTTCTTCAGTTTCTCTAAATTCTTCTAACTCGGCATTATCAAGATAAAGATCAACATGATTAGTAGATAAATCACTAGCTTGCTGAATAGAAGAAATATTAGAAGGTGAAGAAACATTGTTGTCCGTCAAGGCAAGATCATTAACAGATAAAGGAGTGAAAACTGTAGTAAAGCCAACACTTACACATGTAGAATCTTTGAATGGGAACTCATGTTCAATAAATTGAACATGTCTAGAAATGAATATCTAGTTATTAACCAAGTTTAACAACTTGTAACCTTTATATCCCAGAGGATATCCAATAAAAACACATTTGATAGCTCTGGCATCAAATTTTGACCTGTTAGCCTGCAAAGTAGAAGTATAACACAGGCTACCAAAAAATTTAAAGACATTGTAATCAGGTTTAGCTTGACATAAAACCTCACATGGACTTTTTCCATGTAATACATCAAGTAGGTAGTCTATTAATGATATAACATGCAGTTAAAACACATTCAGACAAAAATTTGATAGGCAAATTTGATTGAAACAAAAGATCTCTGGTAATCTGTAAAAGATGTTGGTGCTTCCTTTCAAATCTTCCATTTTGTTGAGGTGTCTCAACACAAGATCTCTGATGAATAATCCCCAAAAAAGAATAAAAGGTTACTAAACTGAACTCAGGACCATTGTCTGTTCTCACACACTTAATTTTGTTGTCAAATTGTGTTAAAACCAAGTTATAAAAGTGAATCATATGGTTATATTAATACAAACATCAATAACTTTACTAGTATAATAATTCATATAGCAAATCATGTGATTTGTAGCACCTGTGTCAAGAACCCAAATATCATTTTGACCATTTTAAACTACAGAAGACCATGCATATTTAGTTATACCTGCCCCAGCCTGAGATGTAGATGGAACTTCAGATACTGCAATGGCCAACCTTATGTATATGCCTTATTGATTTTTGTGGTTGCTGCTGTATCATTTGTTGTTGAGCTTGAAATCTAGCAAACTCCATAAATTGATTATACATCTCAGGTGACATGTCTTCAGTGTAAGACTGGGAACACCCTCCATCTTCAACCACTGTAGCATGTGCATGATGACTAGTTTGTTGATTCTGAGAACCAAACTTCCTACCACCATTACCTTTGTTTCTTTGCCACCCAAGTGGATACCCTATAATTCTGATAGCAGGTTTTCATAGTATGTCATATAACACCCCAATGAGAACACTTTGGCTTGTCTTTGTCCTTATTTTATCCCTTAAAATAAGCATCCTTCACCATACAAGCAACATTCTCATTGACATTCTCATACTGTTTACTCATCATAGCCATACAATCTTGACTAGAAGGCATAGTATCATAAGAATTGAGCCCTCTCTGACCTTCTTCTTTTAACAAGATAGAGTATATCTTCACTAAATCGGGAATGGGAACTTGCATCAAAATTTGACTTCGAATACTAGCATATGAATCATGCAATCCCACAAGAAACTTCACAACACCATCCACATGCTGAGTAGCTATAACTGCATCACTTCCACCACAAGTACAAGTACTAACTTGCATTAAAGCAACAAACTCATCCCAAAGTTTCTTAAATTGACCATAGTAGACAGAAATTGTGTTAGCACCTTGTCTAATAGAACTTAAAGTTTTTTGCAGATGAAAAACTCGAGGACCAACACTACACTTGAACCTAGTTTTTAACTCAATCCAAAAATCTCTAGCAAAAGTAGTATGCAAATGTGAAGCACAAATATCAGGAGTACAATAATTAATGATCCACATACGCACTAAAGCATTAGCACGTTTCCAAGCAGCATACAATAATGGAGTAACAGTTGCATCAGGAATAGAAATCGTACCATCGACGAAACCTGTCTTGTTCTTGACGTCTAATGCCATTAAAATCTGTTGACTCCATGACCGGTAGTTAACCTCATCCAACTGCTCAAGGAAGATCGAAATACCAGGTTGATCAAACGATTGCAGATAGTACGGAGACGATGGCAAATCAATTCCAATTTCCAAAGGATGAACACGAGTGTGATCTCCAGGAACAGTGTAACCATCATCTGCCATGGATAAACAAACAAAGAATCACGAGAAAACTTGCAAATCAACAAAGAAAAACAACGAACAATGTTCGCAATACGCAACGGAAATCAATCTCTCAAACACAGTAGTAATCGTAACTACTGGCTAACTGATACCATTTAAACTTCCACAATATGGAAGAAATAACCGAATTCTCATAGATTGAATGAAGACTTTAAAGAATGATTGAATGAATAAAAGAGGAACAGTTGAGCTATTTAAAATAGTCTCAACTAAGTTGTTAACTAACTAAAGTACAAATCGAACATCACGTGGTACAACACGTGTTTCTACTAGTACAAAAACGTAAAGATAGGAAAACACGTTTTCTTCTATTGCTTTCTTGCTTTTCTCTATTTCTGCTGCTCTTCTTGTGCTGGAAACTTGTCTTTACAAATACTTAAAAATAATCATCTTGTCTTTACAAATACTTAAAAATAATCATTTCGTATATGCCTTCTTCAATTTAAAATGAGGACACAAGTACACAACGTAACATGGTAAGGACACGAGCACACAGGAGCCCGAAATGACTATGGGCTTGTAATACGAGCCGGACAAACAAAACCGGCCAGAAGCTAATTGAACTAATTAAAAGATGAACCCCACGAAGGTTTTTCTCCACATATAATGAGGATGATATAATGTATACCAATCAAATTGGACGTTTCAATCAATCATCAGTACTTTTAAGTTTACCGTGCAATACATAAGCTTGGTCCAAGAGCGAACCGGTCCCATAGAAAAAAGAAGACAAAAACCAATGGAGAAGTTATAGAAATATGCATTCCCCTACATAAGTCGATTCTATTAGTAGCAGTCAATTCAACAAGTTATGGGTCTAGCTGTTCAGTGTTGATAGTCACATTTAAGGGTCCATCCCATATACTCTCAAGTCCAAAGGGTAAAGGATACGTGTCGCTTTGTCATTCATTGCCACATATTTAACCTGCCTCCAACACAAAAGGCATACCGCCCCCTAAATCACCTTCGATACCTCACTAGCTAGTCAATCGAGACCCGACTATCTATTTATTAGTGATTATAGAAATGAACTTATAGTTAATATCATTTAAATATTAATTACTCTAGATCGTTCACGAAATATATTGTATCATTTAAATATTTTTGTTTAATTTTAACTAATGTAATATGCGGTGTTATGATGATTTGACACGTTGGTGGATTCAGTCACTATGTTGTGGGGCTTAAATGTGTACCAGGATATATAGGGAGTCTGATTTGCCATTATCATCATCATCATATCGTTCACTTTAATGTTACTGTTACATTCATTTTATATTATTCATCATCAGGTTCTTGATTTAATTTATTGGTTGATTCTTTACTTCTTTTCAATATCTACTTTTATTGTGATTTTGTGGACATATGAGTATGCAATGAACGTTATCAGGTGATTATCACTGGACTTTAACTACCTGTTTGGCAGAGAGCTAGGTTCACCATCGTATTTGGTGTGCATTCTAATTGACCAAAATAGTTTCTATAGTTAATGGAGTAAGCTTAATTAAATTTATTTTCTTTTCTCTCAACCTACATAGCAAATTAAAATTCTAACTTCATAAGTGCTAAATACAATTTTTCACGCCTAAACATAACATCGATCAATCGGTACGTATGTATTGTTTATTGATATGGACAAATTAGCCTAATACGTACAATGTCAGAGAAACCTTCCAATATTGTTGAGAATTATAGTTTCGCTGACATGATTTTGAGATGGGAGTCATGGGACCTAGAAGTACAATGATACACGAAGCTTGAAAAGAACTTAACTATTGCAATTTACAAGAATGGTTTGTACTATATATGAGTTCATTTGCGTCATTGGGCTATGAGTTCGATCTGGCATAGTGGTAGCCTGAATTCAGAGGCCCAAGTCCACTATCTTTAACCTTACTGAGAAACTCACCTCCATAGCACAAAAAAATTTTTCCTTTCAAAAAACACATGATGGAAATATTAAGTTCATCAAATCCTGCAGCTAAATTATTATTTAATTATAAATAATTTAATGCATAAATACTTATAAGTCTGTTCAGTGCTCAAATAGATGCGTTGATTGATATTTGACATACAAAATGGCCCATTAGCTCAGTTGGTTAGAGCGTCGTGCTAATAACGCGAAGGTCGCAGGTTCGAGACCTGCATGGGCCAAATATGTTTTTTTACTCTTTCTAATGCATTTATGTGACTAGCAGTTGTCATTATTTGGTTAACTTCCCAGTTTCTCAGTATACTACTACTCCATATTCACAAAACTAAGGAACATAATACAAATATTTTTTACCTTTTTATAACTGCTCAATCAATTCAAACATCACAAAATTCAATATGAGAAAAGGGAAAAAATTCTAATAATTATGCTAAGATCAATACCAAATCCAATTCAAATACATCTGAATGATCTAATAGTCATGAAGTATAATTAGTCCATGCAATTATTATTTCTTGCAGCTTAGTTCAATTTCATCCGAATATATACCCTCCATTATGCATGTAACTATTTCCATCTCCTTCACATGAATATCCACCACCAGCATTACTTGCTTGATTCTGAATAGCCATTTTGCTACACCCATTAATCTGATCTTCAAAGCTCCATAATCCTCCCCAAAGATTATCAAATTGGACAAAATCAGTCCATGATGGATTATCTTGACATATCACAGGCAATATTTGATGATTCTCAATAATCGGGGACGCGATATCCATCTCGACATTGTAAGACTTTTGATCATCATAGGCAGCTTCTTGAGGGGATGTGTTGATCACATTGTTGTTACAATCTTGAAGTTTTGCTTGTTGCTCTAGTTTCTGCCTGAGAAGTTTCTTCTTCTCTTGCTTAAGGATCTCATTAGTTGGCTTTCGCTTCTTGAAATGTGTTCTCCAATAGTTTTTAATCTCGTTGTCTGTTCTCCCAGGCAAGTACCGTGCTATTGTTGACCACCTAGCACCAACACGTGGCTCAATGAGTATATATAAGACGGAAACTTGATATGAAGAAAAGGGTTCCTCACTTGGAGAGACGATGATTGAATTATATACTTGAAGTAAAAATTTATCATGATTTTGTGCAACTTTCTTTTCATTTTTTAGATAGTTTGCTATAGCAGTGTATATGTTGAAGAAGAAAATTGAAAAACAAGTGAGAAATAGATAAGCAAATTACTTGTTTCCCCAAAGAGCATGAAGTTCAATGATAATTCCTTCTTCTTGAGGTGTCATATGACCTTTCTTCAATCCAGGCCTCAAGTAATTCACCCACCTTAGCCTACAACTCTTCCCACTTCTATTCAATCCTGCTGAAGACGAAAAATCATTAAAAATATTTCATGCGTACAACACCAGAACTAGACTACAACGTCAAAATATTCCATACGAGAGACATTTTAGTAGTCAAAGGCGATTAAACACCTTATAACTACACATGACTTAACTAGATACATATAAACTTCTAAATTCATTATGAATTAATGAAATTCAATAAGCACTAAAACTTAATAAAAGGTAATTAAAAACGTACATTTAAATATAAATGAAGAGATGATCAGATTCCGTACCTGCACACTTAGACACACAACTCCACCTCCCTTCACCATTCTTCCCAACATACTCAATAAGCAACTGATCCTCCTCAGGAGTCCAAGGCCCTTTTCTCCAACCTTGCTCTGAAATACACCAAGTAGCCATTTCTTAACACAAATGTAATTCTTTCAACTATTAAAACTATATTTGCAGTGTCTCCAATTTCTGTGACAGACAACCTAACACAATCTTCCCTTATATATATCTCTTAACCTTGTCACATCTAGTGTCTGTCTTAGACCATTAATTAGCTGATCTCACTAGTTAAACATACTTAATTAGTAATAATCATGGGAATCTGCCAAGTGTTGATATGTTGTGTTGTGGGCAGGATTCTTGGCCAATAGGAAGCCAACGTGTGTGGAATACTGTAATCTTTACGATGATTCACACGGGGAGTTCTTATAATTATTCATTCATATTGAAAAGATTAGATTTTAATTACTTTTGTTGGGACGTAATCTCTCATTATTGGAGACTAGCTTCTTACACTAATTGCATCATCTGGTCTTTAAGTTGTTGACGAGTAAAATTAGCTAAAATTAATTGCAAATTGACCTCTATATATCAATCGAGGCGTACATTTTTGCCAAACTTCTTTAGTTTTTTCTGTACTATGTACTGCCTCTCAAGTATTACGTTTTAAGCTCGATCATCTTCTCCCGGTATTGTAAATGTTACTAAAGCTCTGTTCTCTTCAACTTAAAATCACTTTACTTAAGTTCTCAATCCGGTTCCGTTCCATTCAGTTCAACTCTGTTTAGTTATATTCGATTCAGTTGAAGAGAACATATGCTAATACGTGTTAAGCCGAATTCGACCCTGAATAAACCTTACTTATAGTGCTCTTCGACTAGCAGGTATATGTTTTAAATAATGAATTATGAGGTTTGGAGAAAAAGCTAAAGGGTCTAGTGGCAATAAATTCAGCAGTTCAATAACATTGGCTCTTTAGGAAAACACTGCCATCCAATCAGTAAGCCACAGATGGTCGAGTTAGCAATGTTGGACCATGGTCTTATACTAGTCATGAAGTTAACCTCAAAGCTTAATATTAAAATATGATTAATGAAGCATTAAGAAGCTTCTTGATACCAGAATAGTAACTGGAGTAATAAACTATGAATGAGTCATTCATGGACGCGTGGACATAGAGTCGCAATTAGAAATGGTTGGGTGATTATTTAATTGTGGCACTATTAAAACTATTGCGATTATGCTATATAAGGTAGTGATGTTTATGATGAGTTGCTATTTAATATGTTAATTATGTTAAAAAGGTTTCCTAATTAGAGAGGACACAAATCACACAAGATCTAATGTGCAAGTACTTATAAGATCCTCATAATAGTGCTTCTAAAAGATGCTTGAAAACAACTCCTGACATTCTTATCTAGCTAATCTTATTTGTTTAATTAAGAGACAAGTGTGATTAGGGACGTAATTCAAAAGGGTGGCCACTTGGCACGAGTTTATTCTAATTTCTTCTCAAATTAAAAAGTAGTATATGTTATATTAGGGGTAACTGCAGTTTATTAGTAGCATTTTTATTATATTAAAAGTAATTACTTCTAAAATAATAAAAAATAGTAGTGGTTCAAATACATTATTGTAACTTTTAACTTAGCATCACCTTTATCTAAGTGGTCCCTAAAGTTTCATAAACTAAATTAATTGAATATTATCGTTAGAATGAATTTTTAATTAAAGTTGACGATTGATAAAATAAAGTTAAATAAAAAATATGACCGGGATGAGAAAATAGTATAACTTCACAAGATTAATAGTTATTATTTAGTTTTTGCAAGAGTTTATTAACAAGTTTTTGTTAAAAGAAATGGAGAGTTCAATTGAGGAGAAAAAATAACACGAAGAGTCAGTGTTCGTAAAAATATGCGAAGACTGAAATTAATTAAACCTTGCTTATAAATTTATTACGTGTTGCAAGTTACATCAGGCGTAAAGTTGGTTAAAGAGTCAGGTTGGCAGAAATATGCGAAGACTCGAAATTAGGCACTAGAAATTAAGTGCGTCTAAACATCATAATGTTTTCTTTCTTTCTTACCTTGATTTGTTGACTATTTGACTGTAATATGCTAAGAAATTGAGATATTATCAAAGACAAGAACAAAGGCATATTATCGTTGGTACTTAATTGTGTGGCACAAATGGAATTATGGAAACCAGTGCGATCTAATTTGTTACTAACCAACCATATGAGACTTAGGTGAGGTATGATTGATCCAAATCAGGACATAAGCCAAATACTAAGAATCAGAATTAATTCTTCACACGTATAGATCGATCTCCGCCTCTATCGGCTCTCGTTTTGCCTCATGATTTCAACAAAACTTCATCGATTTATAAATTTAATCTTTTGTAAAATTTTTAAGATGTGTAAAATCTATGTAAATCAGTAAAGATGAATTTAACTCCCGACTTATAAAATTGAAAGAGAAGTATCTTACCAACTAACTTGAGTTTCGTTGTAATTTAATTAGATTTTTCAAAGCAAACGTATAATCTAAATTATAATTAGCTTAATTAGTGAATTTCTAAGAGTAAGTAATTTTCTCTAAGAGTAAGTAAGAAAATTAATTTGCCTAAGTTTCCAATAAGGTAGCCTATAAAAAATTAGTTACCTTAGTATCACCTATTAAGATATATTTATTTTGAAAATAATTTAATTTAATTGATACGGATGTTGAATTTTCGAACAATAATGTCCAATGAACTGAATTGAACAATAACAAACAATTGAACCCTCACACCATTAAATAGATGAATCGAACCGAATATATCACGCTAGCAAATAAAGTTGAAAATTTTGAAATTTATACGAACCAAACACGAGTAAGTGATTAAAATATTGGTCGGACACAAATACGAACGGACATGCATATATTAAATGAACACACATTTATGCGTGAAGGTCGATGTGCATGGCCCAATCCATTCAAAATACCCTGTATTCAACAACCGACGCATGTTACGAAGCTAACGTACCATTTGTTGCATAATTTACTTTCTTGACATGGTCAAATTGTGCAACTTCTTTCTAAAAAAAAGTAAAAAATTGTGCAACTTCTAAATTATTGTCTAGAGTTGCTAACTAGTACTGTATTTGATACAACATCGTAGCTAGGAGGCGTTTTTGCAATTTAATTACTCTAAGATAATACAAACAAATTAAATCTTCTGCAAAATATTCATTATTCTATAAATTAGTGAAGTGTGATTAAGACAAATGAACAAGTCTGATAAGAAAGAATAATAATGTTGTGTTCTCTGGACTTAACTTCTCAACTTTTAGCCAGAAACGATAACTAAATTTAAGTTAATTCATACAAATCTCCAGCAACTAATTCAAAGTCCTCTCTAGTAGCTGTATAGACGTTGAGTTTCAAGAAACATTATAATTAGTTAATCACTAATCTTGATTTTTGCAGCTTGTCTTGATATTTAGAAACAAACATATGGCATAAAAGAGACCGAAATGTCCGAATGAATTGAGAAATCCGGTATTAATTGTCTAAATAACCCTGTAAGTTAATTTGAATTAATCATGTGTAACCTAAATCCTAATGATCGAACTATGTATATGTTACAATTCAAATAAAATTATTATACTTCTGAATATGCATAACAATAAAACACATATAAGTTAGTAAGCCACGTCATCTTCAGCTAATAGGTCGTTAGTCGTTTTTAAAAAGAAGATTTAAAATGCCATAGTACTATTTTACAATCGATATCGAGCTAAACGTATATAAACTATCACATAGTTTTGTTACTAATACGGGCACATACCAATTTGATCGATGATGTAAAGGGACGAGAATAGTCCGTTTCATGAAATCATTAAACAAAGATTATGCTTGTAGCTTGCAATTTGACGTATCTAATAATTCCAAAGACTAGTTCCTTATTAATTCCAACTGCTTTTGCAATCTAGCAAAATAAAAGATCCCTTCATAAGCCATTAGCATCTCTAACATATATCTCTGAACTTATATTGCCATTAGAAACTATCAAGTATGGATTCTTCACCTCCATCACAAAAACCAAATGTGAGCTTGTCTTTAAGTTTACAATCATCTTTACCTCCAAATGATGGCTTTAAACCTCAAGAAAGAAGTTTGAAACTCATACAACTACTTCTTACTTGTGCCAATCACACGTCGTCGGGTAATCTCCACCACGCCGATGCATGTCTCCGCCAGGTTTCCGAGCTTTCTTCCATCACCGGTGACTCCATGCAAAGGCTTGCCGCAAGATTTTCCGCGGCACTGGCGTCCCGGCTTGTTAAGCGTTGGCCAGGCCTATACAAGGCCTTAACAAGTACTGATTTTGTTAGAAGTGATCTTGATCGAGCTCGAGTTATTTTTAATAAAGTTTTTCCTTATATGGGCTTTGCATATGCAATTTTAAGCCGAACGTTGGTTCAATCCATGCGTGACGACCGTGTGATACATGTTATTGGGTTGGGATGCAGCGATCCGAAGTTATGGATTCCATTCATTCGTGGTGTAGCGGATGGGGCCAATGGGCCTCCTCATGTTAAGATCACTTGTGTTTGTAGAGATAAGGAGGCCCAAGAGAGGTTAAGGGTCAAGGTTATGAAGGAGGCGAAAAGTTTAAACATATCGTTCAGTTTCAATCTGGTCAATACTAGTCTTAGAGATGTCACACTAGAAATGCTCGATGTACAATCAGGTGAAGCAATAGCAATAGTATCAATGTTGGGCCTCCATGTCTTATTGGCCGAGGATGATCGGGTTGATGCACACTTTGGGTTTGGTAAAAATGAAGTGAAGAAATGTAAGAAAATGGACGATTTTCTTGAGATGATCAAGACAATTGACCCAAAAGTGGTGTTAGTAGTCGAACAAGAGTCAAATCACAATTCAGGTCGTTTAGTTGATCGTTTTGTGGAAGCGTTGCATTTCTATAGTGCATTATTTGACTCGATTGATGTTGCATTTGGAGGGTTCTCATGCAAGGATCGAACTGCATTGGAGGACATGTTTGGGAAAGAAATTGAAGATGTTGTAGCTGGTGAAGGGTTGGAAAGAGAGGAAAGGCATGAGAGATTTGCAAATTGGGCCATGAGATTTGGAAGAGTAGGCTTTAGGCCTGTGAGATTGTGGTATGATTGCATGGAAGAGGTCCAAAAATTGGAAATGACATTTGGGCCCAAGGGGTTTAAAATTGTTAGTGAGAATGGTACTTTGATGATATGTTGGCATGACAGGCCCATTTATGCAGTATCCTCATGGATTTGTTCTAGCTAATTTTATTTTTTAATATAATTATCTTTTTTAATAATGTCCTATTATGACAAATCAGTGTAACTATATTATCATCATCTTCCTAATAAACAACTGAGAAGCATTTCACTTGTACATTACACAATTCACATGATATTTCAGTTTCTTGATTCTATAAAATGCAATTAAGAAAGATTTGAAGGGATAAAATGAGTAACTGAATCAGTCAACTCAACCATTATGGTATTTATTTATAGCTAGCATAATGCTGCATATAGTGTCTATTTTCACCAAATAAACACCAAATTCTTGAAAACAATGCAAAATCCAACAAAATTCAAACAAAGCTAAACTGAGCTAAAAGGCTCAAAATTCAGCTTAACATAGAGTAACTTCTAAAAAAAGCTCAGCAAGAAAGCACCAGGTGTGGGCTAGTATCATGTTTCCGGTATCGAATTTCACTTATCTGCCTTAGCTGCAGGGTTAAGCTCATCCCAAGCTTCAATCCATGTGACCATGGCATCAGCAAGCTTCACAAAGTAAGGGTCGATCGGCCCAAGCTTCTCCTTGACCTGTTTCGAAAGCTCAACGTAGCATTTCTGGACTGTGGTTGATTCCTTTGAAAGAGTTGCGGATTGGAAGAAAGGGATGATCTCTTCTTGCCAAAAGATGCCCTTGTACTCTTTCTTGAGGTTCACAAATGGATTGCTAGCCTTGCTATGCCAAATGTATGGCAAGCCAGTCTTGACTCCCAAGCCCAAGTGGTCACAGATAACCTAAAAAAATCAACATGACATTTATCTTTAAGTTAAGTTCCTCATGGAAGTCCATCAAAAATCACATTGAATGTATAAAATATTTAAATGTGCGAGCTAAGCCGATAATTGTGGTTGTACCTTAACACACCACCCAGCCCACATGTCGTCGTAGCGTCCAATTGGCTGACCATCTCCCATAAGTCCAAAGTACATTGCCGGTCCAATGAGATCACGATCAAAGGCCAAGTTCATGCCACACATGGGGAAGAGGGTGCCTTTTGGTATGGTCAAAACTGCATCAACAAACCTAGTACACACAAGAAACTAGTTAAAAGAAATCACATGTGACAAAAGTAAAAAAAATCAAGTTTTAGAACAATGTTTTACTTGGTGTTCCTCTCACGGGGCTTGACAAGTTGAGTCGGAGCATCGTAATCAGGAATGTTCAACCAGAGGCCGTGAGAGACGGCGGTTGGGACACCCTCGCGTAGGCTGAAAGGGTAGCCACGCACAAAATCAGAGCCCTCGCGGTAAGGGTCATACAAAGTGTTGAAGAACAATGGGGTTGATGGGCAGAGCAGATTCTTGATGTGTTGTTCCAGAGCATTGATCTGCTTTCCAGTGGGGTCGTTCGCAACCTATTTGATCATCGCGCACTTATTAGACTTTTAAAATTTGTGAACATTACACGTGACAAAAATTTCTATGTTACCATATTAATACTTCAATAGTTCACACCACATGTACAGCACGTTAATTTGACATAACAATTTTTTTTAATGGCGTAGCAAATGTGCATCAAAGTTTCAAATAGATGAAAATAAAAAACCATGGATTTAATCCAAGATAACAAAATGTGAATCAAAATGCAGTTAAGATTAGAACTTACAAAGCAATCATCATCAATGGTGAAGACATACTTCTTCTTGGACACCATGTAACCGAAGCAGCGGCAAGCCGAGTCCTTGAAGGAAATGCAAGAAGCCCTAGGGCCAAGGATCTTGTTAATGTCATTGCGGTTATAGAGCTCGTAATCGAAACCTTCTGGCACCTTGATGGTCTTAGAAGGATCACCATCTTGCACTATGATCAAGTGGTAAGGCTGGAAGAATGGTCTCCACATTTCCAAGAAATCGAGGTTGCGAATGGTCGGGATGATGATGTCGAGCTCATCCTTGAGTGGTGCTGCGGCAGCGGTGGCAGCCATATTGGCGGAGGAGGGAGGGTGGTGAAGTTGTTTTTGGTATGTTCTCTTGTTGTTGTGAAGGATGTTGAGAGTTTTTCTGATGTAATTTGTGTGAAGTGGGATGCTTAGTTATAGGGTGGTGTCATGAGCAATTTTGGATATTCAATGGATGGGGAATTATTCAATTCCGTTTTTTTTGGATCCACTTTTCTAGTTTTTTTCTATTTTCTTCCTTGTCCCGAATGTAATATCTTTGCTTTCTTCTTTTCTTTTTTCTTTTTTAATTTATTTTTAGTTAGTAAATGTGGTCAATTGAACATTTATTAATGCATGTTAATGTTATTTATGACCCTCTATATTGAGTTTCCCTAACGTTCTCATTTGTAACTGAGGGCAGTTTCCAACTTTCTTAATAATGTTGGAAATTCTTTGGAAATGCTTGAAAATCTATTTTTAAAACAAAATAGTTTGTAAATTTATGAAATTTATAAAACCATTTGTTACTCAAATATATTCTTGGGAGTTGGGAGAAATGACAAGAAGCACGTTCAGTGTAACTTAGAGTTGTGAAAAGAAGAAGAAATAGCGTGATTATTTGGAAAGCCATATAGATCGCTTGTAAATAACGAAATTAGTGTTCTTTTTCCCCGCATGAATAATTGCGTGATTCACATTTGTCTGCCTGTTAATATGAGATTTGTTTATCGTGATTAATCACTTGGTTAATATGAGATTTGTTTATCGTGATTAATCACTTGGTTAAATTTTGCTTCTTATGACAATTACCCAGATGTTACGTTAGTTCTAAAGTTAATTCTTAGCCAAACTATGTTCTCATTTTAGGATTTTGCACAAGTAAGATGTTCATATCCATAGAGCTGAATTGAAATCAAAGTATATTACAATGCAAATTTAGTTCAACTGTAATACTATTAAATAATCAATCGTGTTTATTCATAAAATGATGTATGATATGCATATAAAATATAAAAATCTATATATAATCTAATTAGGAATTAATTAGAAGAATAAGAGTAAACTAACTAAGAGTCTAATACATATAGCTATGTCTAATCTAACTAGGATATTATTACATAGTCTATCACACCCCCGCAGTCAAAGCGGGAGGAAGTCTGACACTGAGACTGTCACGAAAATCATCAAAGAGTATGTGTGGAAGTCCTTTCGTGAAGATATCTGCTATTTTATAGCGAGAAGGAACATGGTGAATTCGAACTTCGCCTTTAGCAACCTTTTCACGGACAAAATGAATGTCCATCTCAA
>JAYMSP010004005.1:0-17703 GCA_036897095.1 Plantago elongata
CCCCCCCCCCCCTCTAGTTACTTGTGCAGGGTTAGATACTAGGTGTTTGAGCTTGAAGTTGAAGACTACCTTTGCTTGAGGACCATAATCTAGTGGATTTAGTTGGTTTTTGTTACACCCGAGGGTTGGGGCTTTTACCTCAACATAGTAATAGATTCATATGTTAATATAGTAACAAATACTAGAATGATAGAGCAATTTATGGAAATAATAACTCATATTTTCGGTTATAAACATGTCACCAGTGTGTTCTTTGGAACTCAACACAACGCGAAGATAAATTATTTCATTTTATGAATTGAATTATTTCAAACCATTACCCACATGATTTGCTAATTCAACATTATGCATTTGATTTGTGTAGCGCTACCATATTTATAGTAACTAATATTTTTGGTCATGACGACGAATTATTACATTCCATAATTTTTATGTGTGGTACTCTCGAAACTAATGTCCAAACATACATTATTTTTATTGCATTAATAAGTAATCTTACAGTAATTAACTTATTAAACTTCAAGTGTTGTTGACGTTTATAATTAGAGAAATGTTGGTTTACTTTGTAGGCAGAATTACTCAATAGACGCGAATCAACCCACAATAAAGATGCATTGGTTATTGTGTATCTGGCTGCAGTTAGCATTTATGGTGCATCGATTGGCCTAATCAACCAACTGTTGCGACGGTTTCAATACAGAGCTACTAATAGCGTCTCTTCGCATGTTCTACTACCCCCTCTATATTGTCCCTATTGACAATATCAGCCACATAAGTATCTACATTTCCTTTCTCTTACCACCGAGATGAAGAATTATGTTGAATCATCTAGAAGCAGTAACGTTCCCATAACTGTCATTGGTACTCTTTCGTAAATTAGTCGATGTTTTTCATTAGTATCTAAAATATTATGCAATGTACATTTGTTTATTAGATTTTCGTATTTTCTCTATTAATTTTAATAAGTGACATTAGCTTATATAAGTTTAATCTGTCGCATCCGTTTGATTCAACATAAATAAATTATGATGGCCTTATGCAGACGATTTTTTCAGCTGCCATCCTCTCTCGAATGACATTGCAGCATTCCACTATCGTTCTCTACTAGGAGTCAGTGCTCCCGTCCAGTTAATAGAGGATGAACGCCTCTCCTCAAACCATGTCATTATCATATGTCGGATGGAGTCTATCATATGACTAAGTGGTAAATGCCTAACCTCTCTTATCTTGGCGTTCAGTGACTCAGCAGCGTTGCTAGTCATCTCTCCATATCTTATGATCTTTCCACTCGAAGCAACCACCCACTTATCATAAGGCAAATCCTTCAGAAAATCAACCTCTTGGGGACCACTAGAATCGTGGAAACTCTGCAGAGCTTCACGAAAAAGAAGTTTTGTTGGAGCGTATCACTTTAGCCAACAGACCAACCATCATCTTCCTAAAGTTATTTGACCAACTAGCACTATGCCTGCCCTTCAGATTAGTATACAATTGGTAGAGACAAAAGAAGTATACAGGTTTCTCATACACATTTTTGAAGGCTGTCATAATACCAATATGCCTGTCCGAGAGGAAACATACTTCATTATCATGAACAACAAGTTCCTTAATCTTTCCAATAAACCAAGTCCAATGATTAATAGTCTTCGCATCAACTACAACAAGTGCAACATGGAACAAACTTGATTGGGAGAAAAAGCAAAAGAACTTTATATAAGTAATCATGTCAAATGCGAAGATAATAATTAATAAAACGAACATTCCAGAGAAATAAAAATAAAATACCATTGTCTCCATCTTTAGTAGTGGCAGAGAGCAGTTGGCCTTTGTACTTGCCTTTCAAAGAGGTTGTGTCTATGAACAAGCCTTCAGGCAAAAAAAACTTAGTAAACTTCCTGGCTGTAGGACAAGAATACGTCTCAACGACACTACCATGGTTTGTTTCCTTCACTGCCTCCCCATACTACCTAAGATTATCAAAAGATTCTTCATATTTTCCATATACGTTGTCCCTAGCTGCCTGCAAGCACCTCCATGCTTTAATATATGAAACATTGAGTCCATATAGATTGCTCAGTTTGTACCAGACAACTTCACCTGAAACTTTCGGATTCGTCTGAAGTTCTTCAGTAATAAGCTTTGCAAGAATTTTCGGTGTCACCTGATTATATTTACCATTAAATAACTCATTGGCTCACTTATGTACCAAGTTGGCGTTTGCAATAACAAATGTTTCCGAACGTTTTCATGAGGTCCCAGAAATGTACCAGTAACAATCACTAAGATCCCTCTGCCAGCAGTAAAAACTAACGTGACAGCTGAAATTCTTAGTGAACAGATATTTGAAACCTTTGTATGAGGCATACTTTGCAAGCTTCTCCCTGAACTCAACTTCTCCACCTAAAAATGCTTGACTGGCCCCGACAATAAGAGTTCCCCAGCCATCACACAACATTGCAGATTTCTCCACCTGGGGACAAACATTGTAACTGGGAAAATTCTCAGCGTCCGAAACACCACCCTGGTTGATCGATTATTTTTTTCCACTCGAGACTTTAGGTCCACGTTGACTATTTTCAGGTTATGATGAACTTCTCAAAGCAGAACTAGGGTCTGACTTAGCTGGGTCATTGTTAATAACCTCCACTCAACGTGCTTTTCTTTGAAATCACAAACCAGGCACTTCATGGCAATGAAATCATCAACATCTGACATCATGTAATTTTTATATTCACCGACTGAGTAATGAAAGTTGAAACTAGCATGTTGTAGATGATTCCACTTATTAACCCACTTGTTATACAATTGTTGAAAGCCACTTACATTACTACACCGCATTGGAAGTATTCCATTCCTATAAAATAATATGAATAAGACAATTATTCAGGGCTCCTCTATGTAGCGCATATAAATATATGTTTTATACAACTAAAACATATAAATCTGCAAAGGGAATTAGGAGTGCAGTGAGTACAACAAAGAAGTATTATATGACACAAATATAATGTGTATTACAACAGACATAAACATATAGGAAGATGTGTTATATGAAAAAGAACATATAAACTAACAAATCGTCAATTCAGTTGAAGGTAACATGTTGCCGGGTTAATGAATAGATATCAAATATTAACAGCCTCATTAACGAATAAAACAATAAACACAAACACAAATAGATGTGTGTTGAAGCTACATAAACTGTGTTAATCATAAACGCATGCCAAGATAAAGACGAGTCATACGAAACTAGAATATAAGTCCTACAGATAAAAGCACGAGGAATGAATATAAGCAATATAAGCTATAAACACGCAAAGCATTATCTATCAAAATTTCATCTAGTAAAACATATATGCACCTGAAATGAAGGGGGAGAACACAAACCATAGAAGCAAAGAAAAATAAGAACTAACCAAATATCATATAAAATTTTGAGTGGAAACGAAATTGTAAAGTACATATAACCCAAAACACACACAAAAATATAGCGTGTGTCGTAAATGAAATGAAGTAGACTCCGTGTTTAAAACAACACAAATGTACAACTCAATATCACTCAACCAATATGCAACTGTGTGAGTAATCATCATCATATTTCAGACAAAAGCCATCTCGTTATATTAGAGTGAAGTCGAAAATTTACCTCTAGAATATAGTTAGATCTCGAGGGAATGCAACGAAACTTGATTGCAAAAGTCTTTTGAACGCAAAAAAAAACAAAGCAGAGATATTAAATATTTAAAATTTGAAAGGTTGCAACTTAAATCTCCTAATAAGTGATTAAAGTCACATCATGAATATATGAATGACACTAATTAAATATAATAAAATTTGAAAACATACGACCGTAATATCTGATAAGATTGGAGACTAGAATGGAGTCGGCAAGGGGTATATTTGTCCTCTAAAAATGAACATTTGCTGGGTCAACATAAATATGTTGTTATTAGAAATCCATTGTATCGATTTATAAACTGAATTCTCCATTGTCGTTGGTATGAATTTTCCCGTGGAGCAGAGGGAGCAAATATTATGTCGACCCGACTTTTCTCGTAGGCCTAATTTTCTACCTAGCCCGGACCTAACTATTTCGCCAGGCCGGTCGGCCAAATTGCCATCCCTACTTGGGCACGCTTAACCAGGCGGTTGGTTTGCTTTTTACACCGGTTTGGTTTAGAGAGTTACCCTCCCTCAACCATTCTCAAGGGACATCTTGCTGCAGAATTTGAGTTGAAGCTTTTGTGTTGAAGCTGCAGAATCCTCGGTTATTCTTCACAAATCTTGCTCTGCCAGCTTTATATCCGATTTCTCAATTAGCTGTATACCAAGTAAGATGCTGATTTTCCCTCATCTATGCCCTAATGATCTTTTTATTATATAAGCTAGCTGTTTGATTTCAAATTCGGACTCTACCATAATATGCTAATTGTACCTGTTTCTGTATTACTCTTGTATGTATCGTTGCTTTCAATTTGACCTTTTGAGCCGTCTGGTTTTGATTTGGTTACTGTTTTGGTTTGGAGCTGGTAAGGTTATCGAGGAGATCTACAATGCTATCAGGATTGAAGTTTGTACCGAGGGAACAAATTGAGAAAGTAAGTATCTGTGGTGTTAGTTGGGTTTAGTACGTGATGTTTACAGTTTACTCATCATGTGAAATTTTTACTGATATACATATGATTTGGTTTGATATATTTGATAGGGGAATGAGGAAGTAGATGATGATTCTCGGAAACGAAAACATAAATCAAGCCGTGGCAGGGGAAAAGGGAAGTCTAACGGTACGAGTTCTGATGAAGAAGCTGGTACTAAAATAAAACGTCGGTCTAGGAAGAAAAAGCAGTATGACACGGATGAAGATTTTTCTTCGGATTCAGATAGAAGTAGCAGTCAATCTGATTCAGACACTCTCGAGAAGAAGAGGTTGAGTCGTAAAAAAGAGAAGAAACGACGGTCAAAGAGAAAAGAAAGTAGTCGAAGAAAGGAAAAATCAACCGAGACTGAAAGTGAGAAATCTACTGAAGAAAGAGGAACTCATGCAGGTGGTTATAAATGGAAGGATGCTTCTTATAATATTTTTTCTACGGCATAATATTGATTGATATATAACAGACGATTATCTAATGTTAATTTTGTTGTCATATTGAATCAGATGCTAATAGTGTGAGAAAAGAAATGGGATTGGAGTGGATGCTCCATGGTAAAGTCAATATAGAGAAGCCTTCTCACGATGCCGAATATGATATCAAGCCAGAGGAAGTTCTGAGTGAACAGGTATACAGCAACATATTGGAAATGTGCTTAATATTTTGTCTTTACTTTAGGCACAACTATTTCATAGGGGAAATTCCTATCAAATTAATGTCTTTTTCCGATTAATAAAAGTCTTCGGCACTCTTCACATTATTTACCCCAGTGCAATCTTTTCTATGTTCTCATGTAGTTATATTAGTGTATGCCTGTCTCTGGTTAACTTTTAGCTGCTCAGGTCTTCTTCTTCAATTTATCTATATGCTGCTTAGTATTTGTATTTATATGCCCTTCCCTGACTAGAGGTGTTAATAGTATATGGTGAACCTTTTATCAGAGTTTGTGCCTTATGAACCCTATATTTTCGTTTATGCCTTCCATTATTTAACTACAGCTTCTTATTCTTTTTTATTTATGTTCATCCCTAGGCAAATAAGCATAACCCGAGAGAGTTAAACCCATATTTCAAAGATAATGGATCTGGTTATCCAGAAGAATTTGATGGGGTGAAGGGTGGGAACAAACATCTTTTATCTAATGCTGTTGTTGGAGATGGAGGAGCTAGCTGGAGACTGAAAGCTTTGAAACGATCTCAAGAACAAGCGGCTCGAGAGGGGCGGAAATTAAAGGAGGTATAATCTCGTGACTGCAGTTCATATCTTATTCTGATTCATCTATTGTTGCGTTGATCTCTAAATGCAATAGTTTTTTTAGGTAGTTGAAGAGCGCTGGGGTGCTATGGGAAGCTTTGCAGCGTCAGTTCCTTCTCGTAGTGTTGCACCGACTCACGCTCATCTTCATGCTATAAACCAAAGAAGGAAAGGGTTGACAGAGGACGAACATAAAAAGGAGAAGGTGAGACTGTGAGAGTTTAGATGCCTACCGTTACTGAAGCATTTTCACTTTCTTCCACTCATAGAACCATTTCTATCTTGTTCATTTGTATTTACACCTGTTACATATCAATAGGAATTAATTCCTGAATATACCTACAATGTAGCTTTAAGTTGACTTGTTAGGCTTGGTGCATTTCAGGATAGTGGTCAGAAAAGCACATCGGATGTTACTCCTAGACATCCCAAAATGAGACTTCCCAATGTTAAGGACTCGTTATCTTGGGGAAAACGGGGAAAGAAACACTTATCCGTTGAGGATAATGCTCTTCTCTCTGCTGCAATGTCGAACATGAACAAATTTTCAGATGATGGAAGCTTCATGGACAAATTTGCTATTCAGAAGAGCAACAATTCTGATGATCCTGGTGATTCTTCATATTTGAGATCTGAAGGAAAACAAGACCCTATGTCAGTTCGATCTTCGACTCGAGGCAGTAACGAAGATTCTGGATCAGTAAGGGAAGCCATGAGTGCTAATCAATTAGCGGCCAAAGCCATGCAGCTGCGCATGAAAGGAAAACACGAGGAAGCTGAAACACTTTTGGTAAGTCATTATTTTTGTTAAAATTATATTTGTTCGCATGCTTCTTTTGAGACTGGTTTCCTACATTGAAAAGCTCTGTTCAAAATTATTTATGCCTATGGCTGCCAGATTCAGTAAGCATGTGAGTATGTCATGTAAATTGTCATAGACCAAATTTGAGTCCAAGTGATGCATCAGTCTCTTTGACTTCTCTCAAAAGCTGTGCCTGTATCTCAATCTTAGCAACTGCATGAAGAGTAACTTATGACCCCAAGTCACTTAATTGTCAATGACTTTGGAGTGCTACATGGGTACATGCATGTTCGGGGTTCAAGCCTCCTGGGAAACTATTGAAGCAGGGGTGGTGGATTGAACACTTAATAATGTTATCTAATGTTGGTACTGTGAGTAAAAACAATTAAACTTATTGGTTATATTAAGGGTGGTGAATATTGTACCATGTTAGAAGGCATTGGGTGAATCTTGTATTCTAGAATAAAGCAGAATATGTATTTGAACTTAAAAGAGTTTCTTAGATAACTTTGAGTACCATTTCTTCCCAGGTCGTTTTACTTGTTACGAGCATGCTGAGTCTGGATGGTACTCTTATTGAGCTCGAGTCACATGCTCTGCATCTTGTGTTGGCTTTATTTGGCATGCTTTTTGGATAGTTGAGTTATTTTGTTTTACTGAGACGAAGTCATTGACAAGTTCTAATAATGAAATTTTGTTACCATAATGTAAAATTGTATTCATATATTGGCAGATGCAGCCTCAGCCTCTGTTTTTATTCACAGATTTTTATCTTTCTGCGATTGAATGCAGTTAGTGTTAATGATTTGTTAGACTATTCTTTTTTCCTTTCCCATCCTGATTCTTAAAAAATTTCTCCCTTAATCAGAAGGAAACAGAGACGATTAGACTGAGCCAAAGTTCACATAGTGAGTCGGGTAGATCACCAGTTGATGGGACCACCAGCAGGCAAGTTCTTATCTGACACTTTGATTCTAGCACGATTATGAGCATTAACTCTGTTCTTTCATTGAGTTTTGGTCCTTCATAGTTTTCTGTCCCTTATAGGGTTATCTTGCATGATGTGTCTGTGAGGCAAAAGGACAAAGAGGAGGATGCCGATCGGCATCTTGCAAACAGGATTATGCATAATCATCGGTATAATGTATCTGGTCAGGCTGATGAAGAATATGATTATGAAGATGGTCCAAGGAAAAAGACTAGAAAACAAGGTGGAGGTGGCAATAATAAAGCATCTGAGATAAATAACTCTGCTAGACGCATCTTGACACAGCAAGAGCGCTGCCAGTTCTGTTTTGAAAATCCAAAACGACCCAAGCATTTAGTCATTGCCATTGCAAACTTCACCTACCTTTCACTACCTCAACGTCAGTCTGTTGTTCCAGGACATTGTGGCATTTTAACCTTGCAGGTAATGTATAAGTTTATGCTCTAAATATGGATGTTACTAACTTACTGTCCTTTCTTCTTTTTGTTTGTATTGGACTTGAATTTGAGAAGTTATTGGGTTTTTATGTTTGCTGTTTCATCTTTTTATACGACAACTGCAAATATCTTCATTTTTAAAACTCTTTTCTTGATGTTTTACTTTTGTTGTCTGTTGAAAATCACTAGTTTCGCGGTGGGAATTTGATTCTTTTTTAAAGGCCTTTCTGTTAAACAAATCCACTCACAGACGATCATAAAAATGTAAAATAAATCTCTAAAATACATGTTAGGCGGTTTCACTGTTGTAGTCAGAGGCATTGACATTATTCTTTATTTGTTACGTTCATGCATGGGCAGCATGACAACCACATTGTTCATGTTAATCAGTAGTAAAGTTATAATCTCCCTTACTTTCACTCTCAGTACCTTTGTTTGATTGAAGGTCAATTGAACTTTTATTCATCTGGAATTTTCTAACTTTACAGCATGAAATGTCCACGAGAACTGTTGATGACAATGTGTGGGATGAATTTCGCAACTTCAAGAAATGCTTGATAATGATGTTTGCAAAGCAAGAAAAGGATTTGGTGTTCTTGGAGACAGTGATGGGTTTGGGCCAGCAGAAACGCCACTGCATGGTGGAGTGTGTTCCTATACCCAGCAAAATTGCAAAGCAGGCTCCTGTTTATTTCAAGAAGGTCCTTTATGAGCTATCTTATGCAACATGCTTCATATCTTGCACAATTATTCTCTGATTGTTTCTTTATATGCTTTAGGATAGATAGACATATTATGCGCTTGAAGTTCTTTTTCTGAAATCACTTATAAGAGATGTAGAAGAAAATAAGACCCTTTCTAAACTTAAAAAGATCATTGTATGTGCTGATTCTTATGGATGTTTTAGGCATATAGTATACTGATTATAAATGGATGTGTGTCTATAGACAAGCAGTTTGCCATATAAAGTTGTAAACTTGGTGATGTTCATGGAATGGCCATGTACCTTTCCTATCTTACACATTTAGACATGGACATGTTGTACCAAAAATGCAATTGATTTCACTCTTGCTTTCCGAGATTATGTCTACATCATTAATGATGTGATGCTATCTTCTCTGAGTCTCTGTTCAAATGTGCTTAAAATGTCATTCCGTATCCGATCCTTACATTCTTATGTTTGCTGCAGGCAATTGATGAAGCTGAAGATGAGTGGAGTCAACACAATGCCAAGAAGCTGATCGACACGAGTGAAAAGGGACTTAGGTCCTCAATCCCGAAAAATTTCCCATATTTCCATGTTGAATTCGGTCTTAATAGAGGATTCGTTCACGTGATAGACAATGAGAGAGACTTTAAAAGCAACTTTGGGATCAATGTAATTAGAGGTATGCTTCAGTTACCAGCTGAGGACATGCATCGTCGTCAGAAGCAGGAGTCTGAGGATTCCCAGAGACAGTCCGTAGCAAGTTTCACTAAAGATTGGCAGCCATTTGATTGGACAAAACAGCTAAGCTAATTCTGGGTGCATCTTGGTAGTTGCTAGAGCTTGTCAGAGCATGCGAGGACTTTTTGTTCAGTAGAGAAATCCATGACCACATAATATTGATGTGTTCTTCAGGATGAGATTCTTAAGCCGGTCTTTGTATACTTGAACAAATGGCCTCGTCTTTTGGACCGACTTGGTTAAAGTTTATATGGGTTGAGAAGTTTTTAGTGCTGGATTGATTTGATAGATATCATGGAATTAGCAATTTATATCAATGTAAAGTTGTTAGTTGTTACAGACATTTTCTGGGAGTACAGGGACTCGTTACCTAAATCACCCAGGTCCAACTTCTCGTCCTTGCAAAAGTTTGAGTTCAAGGAAGAAGAAACTAAAAGAAATCTAAATTGAATTAAAGATCCAGTTTTCCAATCTACCAATTTGATTGTTATTTATACTATGTTTTAGAGATGGGAATGTGGAGAATGTTCCCTCTTCAAGATTTGGAGACCGCTTTGCTTGCGATTAAAGCCCGCCTCTATCGAGTAAGTTGTTTGTCACGTGACTTTGATTGAGTTGAACATTATTCATATTTTATCCATCAATTATTCATAATTAATCCAAATTTGTTTTACCTCTTTACTTACTCTCTTTCGTCTCATTTTTTTTTTTTTTTTTAGGAAGAATCAATCAATCTTATTGAAAGAATGTTCAAAAAAAGAATTCGTACAGCTGATCTTAAGCCTCTCAAAGGGGCATATCAACAATGCCATCACTATCCCTTACTACATTTTTGGCTAAGTTATGAGCCATCAAACTCCCACTTCTAAGAATATGCTGAAATGAGATACTATTAAAACAAGAACTGTTATGTTTCGTAGCCTTGACAAAATTCCCTCTTGCAAGCAAACACGGGGAACTCGAATTCAAAGCTGTTTTGACTTCGGATGACAAAGCCTCGACTTCCTAACCGTTTTGTTTTTGGTACTTCAATCTGAATATTCGTCAATTATTTCCAACTGCTAATGATTCAGAGTATTATCCATATGCTTGGATATTTTGCTTTTTGCTAATACTATTTGCGAAGTATGATCCTTGTTTTATCTTCTTCCAATTGTTTTGTTCGGATAGTATTATGATACACCGAACGTTCATGAAGTGTATAGTTTACAAGTCATTTTTTAGTTCGGAATATATCATATCCGAAGTTCTTATAGTCGAGACTTTATATGTTCGATAGTGTACGAGACAATTCTTGAGAAAGATGGTTGTTGTATTGATTTGAAGGAAATACAATTACAAACGGTCGGATCAAAAAAGACTTCGGACCAGACATAAACGAAGAGAACATACTAAGCATAAAACTTCTGCAAATTTCTTGGATTCCAAGTTCATTTGAGCACTCTCCCTTCGAGATCCTCCATCTCAAAGCTTCCATTGCTTCTCACTCCGATGACTTTGTACGAACCTTCCCAGTTTGGCTTGAGTTTCCCGACATGACTGAGGATGTCAGCTCTCCTTAGGACCAAGTCTCCAATCTGAATGTCTTTTTTGCACACATTTTTATTGTAGGTCAAAGAAATAGAGGCTTGGTACCTTGTGATATGGGCCAGGGAGGATTCTCTCTTGTCTTCGAGGAGTTCAAGCTCGTATATCCGAGCGGCCTCATTATCTTCGGGTTGGTATCGTTGGATTCTTTGTGTTTCCACGATGACTTCCGAAGGTATAACTGCTTCAGAGCCATACACCAAGGAGAAGGAGTTTCTCGAATGGTGGTCCTCGGAGTGGTCCGATGAGCCCAAAGTACACCATCTAAATCTTCGACCCAGCTTCCTTGGAATGTCTTGAGTCTTTTCTCCAGAATTTTCACAATGGTTCGATTAGTAGTCTCGACCTGTCCATTCACTTGAGGGTACCCAACCGAAGTAAAGCGCTATTCTATCTTCAAAGATTTGCACCATTCATTGAGCTTGTGTCTGGAGTACTGGGCTCCATTATCTGAAATGAGGATTCTAGGTAATCCGAAGTGGCATATAATGTTCTTCCAAATGAAGGTTTGGACCCGGGATTATGTTATGGTAGCCACTGCTTCGGCTTCCACCCATTTGGTAAAGTATTCGACTGCTACAATTAAAAACTTCTTTTGTTGGGCTCCTCGGGGGTAAGGCCCCACAATATCGATGCCCCATTGATCGAATGGGCACGAGATGATTGACGGAATCATCAGATTGCTTGACCTGTGTGGGATATTGGCATAAAATTGACAGTCGCTACAGGTTCGGGAAAAGTTAGCCGAGTCTTTGTCTATTGTAGGCCAATAGTAGCCTTGCTGGATGATTTTATGTGCCAAAGTTCTTCCTCCGGAATAACTTCCACAACTGTCACTGTGTATCTCTTCTAGGATTGTCTGAGCCTCTTGTGGTCCGAGACAACGCAAGTGAGTTCTATTGAAGGATCTCTTGTAAAGTTCATCCTTAAGCAGGAAGTAACGGAGTGCTCGGCACTGGACCCTCCGGGCCTCTGTTGGGTCCGAAGGTAATGTTCCATTCCGAAGATAAATCAGAATGTCAGTCATCCAAGTCCTCTCCCCATCTAGTTGGTATAACGAGAGTTCCTGATTGTGGAGAGAGGAGGTCCGAAGAGTTAGGAGGATTATACTTCTCGTATCCACTGGTCCGGATGCTGAAACAAATTTGGCGTGGGAGTCAGCCTTCTCATTGTATGATCTGTCGAACTTCTCAAGGGAGAATTCCTCGAATCTTGACACGGCTTCTTTGAGTTTTTCAAGGTATAAGATCATACTCGGACCTTGAGTGATAAAAGCTCCGGAATATTGTGATTCTACTAGCTGAGAATCTATGTAAGCTCAAATTCTCTTCACCTGAAGTACCTTAGCCATCCGAAGACCTACCAGAAGGGCCTCGTACTCGGCTTCATTGTTGGTCACTCGGAAGTCTAGTGTAATAACATAATCAATCTGGGCTCCTTTTGGACTCTGGAGATGAATACATATACCCCCGCCTTCCATTAGATGATCCGTCCACTTGTAAAATCCATGCTGGTGTCTGCTTTCTATGGTAACCTCGGGTGCCACTGCTTTTTCTGTTTTCATCTGGATATCTGTTGATTCGGCTGTGAAAACTTTCATAGTGATATCCGAATCTTCTACAATGAACATCCACCGATTTCCGAAAAGACCATTTGCATGGTCCGACTCCTCTTCTTCTATAACTAATGATTCGGATAGGTGAGCTTTGGGTAGTATCTCTGGGTCAATGAGTTCGAGACCTGTTGGTTCCGGATCCTTGTGGTTTTCTTCCGAGAAGTCGACTATGAAGTCGGCTAGTACTTGGGCTTTCTTGGCTGACAGAGCCTGATACGGGATATCATACCCGCTTAGTTCGATTGCCCATTTTAAAAGTCTTCCGGGTTGATCCGGTCTTCCCATTACTTGTTTGAGGGGCTCATTGGTCAAGACCACAATTTGATGAGATTTGAAGTAAGGTTTGACCCTTCGGGCTGTGTGGATTAGTGCATAGGCCAGCTTCTTGATGTGTAAATATCTGAGTTCGGGACCTGCAAGAGCATTGCTTAAGTAGTATACGGGTAGATGATCATTTCCCTGTCCGGACTAGTACGGAGCTCATAGCTTCGTTTGTCACCGCCAAATATAAGTATAAGGGTTCTCCTTCAAGTGGTATGGACAATAGCGGAGGTGAGAGTAAATAAGCTTTGAGGCTCTCGAAGGCTTCCTCACACTCTTTGGTCCATATGAATCAGTCCCCTTTCCTTAGGATCTTGAAAAATGGCAATTCTTCTTTGCGGATCTCGAGATGAATCTACTAAGAGATAAAACTCTCCTGATGAGTTGTTGCACCTCGTTGACATTCTTGGGTTGAGGTAGGTCAAGGATGGTTCGGATCTTTTCCAAATTGACACTGATTCCTCTTTCCGTGACCATATCCGAGGAATTTACCTCCTTTGACCCCGAAGGTGCATTTCTCCGGGTTCAAGCTCATTCCGTACTTCCTAAGGATGGAAAAACAGTTCTCTAGGTGCTCAATGTGACTTTCTTCGGTCTTGCTCTTGACCAACATATCATCTATGTAAACCTCCATAGTGTTTCCGAGCTCTTCTTTAAACATTTTGTTTACGAGTCTCTGGTATGTAGCCCCGACATTCTTGAGTCCGAAGGGCATTACCTTGAAGCAATGCACTCCTCTTGCCGCGAAGAACGCTATCTTCGGAACATCTTCTTGTGCCATTCGGATCTGGTAGAATCCTTGATAAGCATCCATAAAACTTAACAGGGCACATCCGGACGTAGAGTCTACCAATTGACCGATCTGAGGCAAAGGATAGGGGTCTTTCGGGCAAAACTTGTTGAGTCGAGTGAAGTCATTACACATTCTCCATTTCCCTGGGGACCTTTCAACTAAGAAAACATTGCAAACCCAATCCAAAGACCTGACTTCTTCAATATGTCCAGTTTTCAACAATCTGTCCACCTCGGCGGATATGATTGCATCTTCTATAGGGCCGAAGTCTTTTCTCTTTTGACGGATATGTTTGACCGTATGGTCCATGTTCAGACGGTGAACAGCTACCCTCGGATCTATCCTCTGAGGTCATCCGTGCTCCATGCAAAGATGTTTGAGTTCTTTCGGAGGCAAGATATTAGTTTCAATTCTACCTCAGAATTCATCTCAGTCCCTATCTTAGTCTCTTTATCTGGATCACCTTCGATAATCTGAATTTCTTTGATAGTCTCGTGTGGTTCGATCCAAACAGACTTAGGAAACTTGTGGTCTAAAGATCCCACTCCGATTTCAGTCTTCGGAGGCTGTGGAATGCTCGGGCCTTTAGATATGGAAAGTATCGGATTGGCAGCTACATTCGTAGATAAGATGTAGCATTTCCAAGTCTCTCGTTTGTTCCCCAATTCTTCTCCGACTCCGTAAGGAGTGGGGAATTTGATTCGATTGTGCAATGGGGATGAGATAGCTCGGAACTGATTGAGGCCTGATCTTCCGAAGATGACATTGTAGTTGAATGCTTTGTTAACCACGAGGAACAATATTGTTTGAGTCATTCTCCTCGGAGAGGTTCCCATTGATACCTGAAGCTTGATTGTTCCGATGGGCGTGACGACCGCATCTCCGAATCCGGACAGAGAAGTATTCACCTTTCCGTACTCGATATCCCCCAAGTTCATTTGATCTATGGTCCCTTTGGATATGATATCTTACGGTATCCACTAAAACTTTGTTGACTTTATAAATGGCGATCACCAGAGCTACTACCAACAGGATATTGGGCGGTTGGGTACCTCCACTTCCGAAAGTAGGGGGGTATTTCACTATCGTCGAAATAGATGGTGTTTGATCCCCTCGGAGGTGCTGGGTTTCTCACTAGGTCCCAATTCTGGATGTCTTGTGTGGTTCATTCTCTTGCATTGCGGCTGTCTCCGCCACTCGGACCTCCGGCTATAGCATTGATAACCCCACTATAGGGCAGGTTCTCGTAATCCCCCTCATCTGGATACTCCTCGTATCTTCTTGCTTCGGGAGGTGGAGTATTCTTAGGTGGTGGTGGGAGTGTTATGGATTTATACTTCGGGCTCCTCTCTTTCCTTCCAATCGAAACCTGTTCCTCCCTAGAGTACGGCTCTTTAAGCTTCTACTTCGGATATGTGTTTCAATTTCTGTTTTGAGCTGAATACATTTCTTTGTTGAGTGTCCAATTTGTCTGTGAAAGGCGCAATAAGACCTAGCTTCCTTACCTTTCCTATTGTTGTAGATGGGTCTTGGCCATTGGATGTCTAAGTTCTTATCGACCATAATAGATAAGATTTCTTCCCTCGGACCATTCAACCGATGTACTCAGCATACCTCCTAGGAGGAGGTCGTTCTCTCCAGAACTTCTGTTTTCCTCGGGTGTCCTTTCTCTAATCCGATTCCAAGCTTTGGGAGCCTCTGGCTTGATAGGTTCCTTGGCTTTTTTCTGTCCGGCTCTGATGGGAACATTTCTTCAGAACTCAACTCCGTACAGGACATGATCACAAATATCTTCCAATTGCCTCCCATTCACTATTTCTTCTTCGAATAGCTTCTTCCGGAGGTCATGATTGATGGTGTTAGCATATAAGTGACAGACCCGTTCTTTTATATTATGTGTTTCCACTTGTCGGACCTTCTAATGGAACCTGTCCAAGAAAGTCCGAAGACCCTCAGTCTCGGATTGGATGACTTCGGCTAGATGATCCACGGATCTTTTCCTCCTCTTGGATTTCTGAAACCTTTTCAAGAAGAGTGTAGAGACATCATCAAAAGATCTTATGGATCCGGACGGCAAACTGGTCCACCAATCCATTGCTTCTCTGAAGAGAGTAGTAGAGAAGTTGAGCGCTTTGAGGTTGTCATTCAATCCGTTCGAATCCATCTTAGATTCATATCGGGTGAGATGGGCAGCCAGACAACTATCTCCAAAGTATCGCTCCAAGTTCGGAATGGTGCATTCTATTGACTTTCTCTCTGTGGATAGCATTTCTTAGGGGATTCGGAACTCTCGTGGTCATTTTTTCCTGAGCATTGAACATCTTGCTAAGCTTAGCCATTTTAGTTTCTAAGGCTTTCTGTCGGATGTAGATCTGCTCGGAGGTGAGCTTTTCTCCTATCTTCGGATCCAAGTTAGTTCCCGGTACTTGATCCACTCTAACGTCAATGACACTTTCCCCGGCAAAGTCATCAACCTTCCTCGGATTAGAAGTAACCCGGTTACATCTGGCCGGTTCGGCTCTAGCACCCTCGGGACTCTTTTCCTGGAACTCTCGGGAGTTAGTTCTCTGGTTGATTAGATGACGAAGGTCATTGTCTCATATTACTTCCCCAATTATTTCCTTGACTGGCCTTCTCTCATGCCTCGATTGTGCAGGCTCGGCTTGTTCAGGAGTCGGTTATTAAGGTGTTGGCTGAACATTGTTCAAGCCCAAACATCCTTGAATGACATTTAGTAGTAAGTCGAATTGATTGTCATTCATACCAAATTCGTAAGGAGAGAGGATCGTCCCGTTCGACAGAGTGAAATTCCTTCCTATCGGTGGCCCATGCGCTCCTGACAGAGGAGGTTGTTGGGTCGGCGGCACGGGGTCTCTTTGGGTGAGATCCGGAGGAGCTTCTTGTGACGAGGCGGATGCCGTATGACCGTCATTGGGTTGGCTCCTCCTTGTTCGGATAGTAGCCCGAGTCATTGATGTCTTTCGAGTATGTGGTCTACCCCGAGGACGTCCAACTGGAATTCCTTTCGAAGGTGATGCTATCCGAGCTGATTTCCTTGGTCTTGCCATGTTTTCCGAATTGAATAGTTAACCCGACCTTAGCTTTTTGGTCGGATTCCCACGTACGGCGCCAATTATGTTGAGGTAAAATCCCTAACCCTCGAATGTTACTAAAACCAACTAACTCTTCGAATCTTCAAAGTCCTCGGATGATGTGAGCTCCAATCCTTCCACCCGAAACTATATATCCGAACCTGCACAGACAACTGGAAGGGGGGGGGGGGGTTAGAACCTTTACATCCGGTTTTCCTTGGATCAAACCGGATGAGAGACTTTACTCGAGAGTGATTGTATGTCAACTCTGCATAATTGAAGGTATAAAGCTTATAGTAGAGTGAGAAGTTTAAGTGAGCATGCTTGAGTTTACCTTGAGAGGTGTTTCCTACTTATAGAGATTAATTCCCTTCTCGGGTTGGGCATTTTGGATTGTACCAAGTGCTGGGCTAATAGAGCTTAATTAAGCATGTGGATCATATGATTGTCATAACCATATAGCTTTTTGGGCCTCAGGGCTAGATTAGTTTTTTTCAATGAATTGAACTTTGTATTAAGAAAAAAATGAAAAGTACCACAAGAAATTAAAGAAGACTCTCAAGGTGAACCCACAGGCGGGTAGTCAAGAGAGAAAATAAATGCAAAAGTGAAAGCGAACAAAGAAAGCCCCCATCTACCCTTGAGCAAAAAGCCCAAGGTTGCAACCGCATGCCTCGTTAAAACCCTACCATAGAAAAATCCAATGGGAAAAATCCATGGC